>VZTL01044967.1:0-24731 GCA_013400535.1 Scopus umbretta | reverse complement strand
GAAAAAAAGGGGAGAAAGGAAAAAAAGGGGAGAAAGGAAAAAAAGGGGAGAAAGGAAAAAAGGGGAGAAAGGAAAAAAAAAAGGGAGATAGGAAAAAAAGGGGATAAAGGAGAAAAAAAGGGGAAAGAGGAAAAAAAAGGGGAGAAAGGAAAAAGGGGAAGAAAGGAAAAAAAAGGGGGAGATAGGAAAAAAAAAGGGAGAAAGGAAAAAAAGGGGAGAAAGGAAAAAAAGGGGATAAAGGAGAAAAAAAAGGGGAGAAAGGAAAAAAAAAGGGGAGAAAGGAAAGGAAAGAAGGAAAGGAAAAAACAGGGGGAAAGGGATAAGAGAAGACAGGAAAATCCAGGCTACTGAAATGGTAATTTCAGCATTTTTGTACCACTGAGAACTACTGCAGAAGGGCCCGCAGATGAGGCACAGTTGAGTTGAAGCAGTGACTTTTCAGAGACAGCACGTCCTCGCCGTGGCGAGCATGGCGCCTCTGCTGCGTGTGCCCCTCTGCTGGGGGAACGCTCGCCCGCTGGGAGTGTGAAAATCCCCGGACACTTCAGTGCAACAGCAGGCTGCAGCGCGGAAAGGGCACGAGGCGGTGTACTGACATCCAGGGTGAAGCCTGACTGTAGGTCCCAACGCCGTGCAGGGACACAGGGGTGTCAGAGACCCCCCCACACACCTGCGAGCCAGAGGTCCCTGGGACACTGGGTCACTCTGAATCCAGACATACCCATTCCCCAGCGCCTGCACTGGTCGGTGCTGGGCTGGAGGTTTTGCATTTGACATTAGCCGGCTAGGAAATGAGGAGGGAAGCCATAGCGGAGCAGGCTTTGGGAGCATATGGATGGCAAGCTAAGGGGGTGATGACTTTTCGTCTTCCTTCCCAAGACCTCCAGACTGGGTACAAGTACACAGACTGGCGAAGGTTGCAAGCACCTCCAACTGCAGAAACAGCTTCAAGTTCTGCCCACGGTGGCAATGACACGCTGCATGCTCTATGATCGTTCTGGACAGTCAGGTTTAATCCAGCTATTGATTTATCTGGCAGATACCGTTCTTAGTTCACGAAGTTCAGGCCCTTGCCAGAAGTTTTGTGGTCATATTAGCAATAAGATGCTGCTGCTGAATGAAGGTCTTGTGTGCTTCTTCAGCGGTAAATGATGCTCAGCTATTGAGCTGCTGTTACTATATGCACAGTGGTGTCAACAGCAAAAGCAAAGACTAACAGTTCCCATTTGTGCCCTCAAGAACAAGCTAGGCCAGGAGCTTTCTACCTGATTTTTCTCTTTCCTCATGATCTTTTCCCTTCATCTTCTAAACTAGACTCTACCTGGCCACCAGGCCTGAGCCTCTTGCCTTCCCCTTTCCACCTCAACCCACTCGCATCCAGCTGTCACTGCCTTCGCAGTACTCACTCAACTGGACGAGATCTTGGGTCAGGTCATATACACAGCTCAGAGGCTGAAGCCACAGTGTAAATGAAGCACAACCGGGTTATCTGCACTGTTCCTCAGTCCAAACCATCAAAGAATCCCCTAAGGACAGTTAAGCTCCAAAGAGGTGCCCACATCCTCTGCCCAGTCTTCTGTCTCAGCAGAGCTGGGCTGACAGACATTCTTATGACTTGGATCAAATTCTAGCACTGAAAAGCAGTCAGGAAATTTTAGACAGAGTCTCATTGTTTCACCTAACTACAGCACTTGTCTAGTTAGAAGAAGGTGTTCGATTCCCCTGCTTACCTCCTTTTAGGACTAACACATCCAAAGCAGCAAATTTTTGCAGGTTTCAGTCCTGGGCTGAAGCTAAGGAAGAGTTTGGTTATTTGTGCCCTGCAATGAGATGGACTATTCCAGCTCACACCACCAGCCTGTAGACCTGCTGCAACTTAATGGAGCCACCTCAAAGCAGGAAGGTCACAGTGTCCTTCTCCCTCCCTTCCACTATGTCCAAACCTTTCGCTGTTCCTGTAAAATGGGAGAAGGTGCTGTTTGCCTTGCTGTGTCTTTCTGCCACTTCCTAAGACTGAGTTACCAGGACAACAAAGAAGGGTGGGAGGGAAGTGCGTATGTGTAGCTCTGCAGCAGTAACCTCTTCCCACTGGAAGGCATTGGCAAGCAGTATCCATTCAGTGGAAGGTGGGACTCGGGTTTTAACTGAATGCTGTTGGAAACCCTACCTTCCACACTGATCACCTTCCCTGCACGCTATCCATGCTCAGTGATGTATTCAGCGCCAAATGGCCGCTATACAAACGTCTACAACAGAAGCAAAAACAAATGTAAGGCATGGTATGAGCGTAGCCACTGCTTTGCCAAAGTACAATGAAGCCATGGGGTGGTAGGATGGGATTCTACTGTCTTGTGTGAAGTTTCTCATGCTTGAGGTTTCCCAGGATGAGGCCTTTCATACGAGTCAGTATCCGGAGTAGAAGTTCTGAGCTCTGAATTTCCTCAGAACATCCTCTTTTGCTCACATCTGCAACAGGAACAGAATTTCTGACCTTAACACGCATTTGCCAGTCTCAAGGCAGAAGAAGTGGCTCAGATCCAGTCCCAGGCTACTTCTTCATATATAAGGAACAAGAGTTCTCCGTGGCATTTGGAGAATGGCAGAATTTGACAGAACCACTAGGGGTTTATTGTCAAATCCAAAGTCTGGGTAAGCAGTAGGGTGGCAGTCAGGGAATTCAACCCAATTAAGCCAAAAGCTTTCCTGATGTTGCTCCTTTCTCAAGGTTACAGATTTTCTATCCTATGCTCATCTTCCTTAGACATAACACAAGATCACTGTAACTTCCTTGCTGACAGATCTTGGAACCAGAAGGTTCCCTGCCTGTTCTGATGCTCCAAATATGCTTTCAGAGTAATTCTACTGCAGAGAAACCCCCTCTGAGGGGCAGTGGCCCTTCCCAAGGCAAACTCAGCATCAGACACGAGGGAGGACCACCTATAGGTATGCTTCTTTAGAGTCTCTGCCAAGAGGATCCAAACAGGGCAGTATTCAGAAGGAACAGATGGCAGAGGGTTTTCTTATCTCGTCTGGCTTTGCCTTCAGAGCACTCTGAAAAGCTGGCGATGCAGGAGGAGAAGAGCCAGAGGGAAGCATAAGCACTCTGACTTGTGCCATGTCTTGCCCACCATCTCAACTGTCCAACCTTAAGCATTCTGCTGCTTGAGGCTACAGAGAGGAGCCAGGAAGAAACAAAATTTCTGTCTTCACTTGCTGTTCTAATATGACTTAATATTTTGGAAAAAAATAAGAAGAAATCATTTTCATTTTGCTGCAAAATTCAAACTTGAGCTTGAGAGATTTGAGCTTTTATTCAGCTTTTGAGGTGTCCTTTCACAGCAGCCAAGACAGGGGCAACCACATGAGTACTAGGGAAGTTACTAAAGGGTCAGAATATTTCAAAGGTTAAGGGGGTTATAAATCAGAAGAAAGAAGTCAGAAACCTGTTCTTAAATTAAAACCAAGGAAGAAAAGGCACAGGGAGGATCAGAGCAACACCCAGAGCTGGACACACAATGTTGCTAGTTCCTAGTATCTGAAAATTGTGGAGTGTGACTGCAATGTTGCAGAACAGGCTTTCAAAACTATGAGATGTGAAAGCACAACAGTCGAGGACTGTTCCCTTGTCCTATCTTTTAGCTGTTTAAGCCTCCTATTTTTTAATATTTTCCATGACAACCATTATGATTAGTTTTCAAATAGAAAAATAATCTCTCTGAAAAACGGAGGAAATCACATGGTCAGTACCAGAAGACTGGCAACAACTGATTTCTGATGTGATAGGCCTTCAGTGATTCTATATATAGCTGCTCTTAAAACTGGGCTGCTGCAGCAGGCTCTGAGAAACGCAGAAACAACAGGCTAGTGAAACAGTTCTGGAATGAGCAGATTTTCATGCTGGTTAGCTAAAAAGCTCTGAAGAGAAGAAAGGCTCTTTGCTTGTTTAGTCCTTCAAAGGAAAAGTGCAGCAACAGAACTACCACGGGTTGGACTTTCCTCACTGGTGCATGAATATTCTATGCGATGCCCAAGGATGCTGTCCCTGCTTCTGGCAGAATTTGTCTTCAGAATATGCTTTTTTCCACAATGGTGAGCATATTTCAAACAAGACAGTGATGACTCTTAGTGACAGGTTTCTTTTCTACTATAGGAATTTAAGTGTGTTACAAAAGTCTTTACATTTTAAATCCATATGCACTTAGTAAAAAATTTGATGGCAAAATTAGCTGAACTCTTTAAGTGATTCATTTAGACTCTGATCTTGCAAATATGAGCTATGCTTAAGCATAAGAATCAGCATATAGATAGGATCAGGAATAGTCACTGACAAGGTGTCTTGTGTCTTCATTAGGATTATTTTTACATGTAAGGATCAATTTAATATTATGTGTTTGGCAGAATCTCATGCAACAGTCGCAAGGGAATGAAAAATACTGCAGTATTAAGATTATTTCACCTTCATATTAAAGCAAGGCTAAAACCTGCAATTCCTTCTCTCTAATAAAGAAAAAAAAAAAAAAGTACAGCTCCACACTGCTTAAATCTGTTTAGACAGACCTCCTGTTATTGCTGCACATATTTCTACCTGACCACTCACATTTGTCTCAAAAGATGAGAAGGAACCTGTTCAGCTCACAGTCAATACACCTCGTTTCCAGATACTCCAGAATATTAAATTACCCATGCTCTAATTTATGCTATTAATACAAAAGATAAGGAATGACTACCGATTTCATCCCCCTGGTATCTGGCTTCCTTTCAGAGGGCTGATTAAACAAGCACGTTAAGAAAATGAAAGGATCCAAGTTGACTTACCTCCACTTTAAGGAGTGCACAGCCTTTCAAGAACTCTTGAATATTACTGATGCAATCAGCTTCATTTTTAGGCTCCAGGCAGTACTAAAGAAAGAAAATCCACTGAGATCATTGCATTACCTTCCGTATCGCCTTTATTCAGAAGGCCTGCATGAATATTGACATGTGCGTTTTATACTGAATTAGGGAAGCTTCTTAAGGGGGCGGGCGGGGGTGGCAGGCAAGCTGTTGAAGCAGGAAGAGCCACTGGAGGAAGTGATGCATACATCGAAATGGTCGGCATCTTGTTTTGAATGTCAACATATGACAGCGCCCTAAGTGACGGTGGGAAATTGATGACCTTTAAGAGCACGCTGCCCCCAACCATCACATATAAGCAAAAGATAAGGAGCTAGCAAAACTGATTTTTGCATAATAAATAAAGGCTCCTGTTTTACAGGGTGGAGAACCTGTTCTTCTTTTTTAATTGAACAGCTTCTCTTCTGTGTTGCCATTTCCCATATCTCATTGGACTCCTTCCCTTTTTTTCTCCTGCAGTTACTTATCACACTCTTGGACTGTCTGAATATATGCCTCATAAAGCTGTAATAGCAGGTACTCACATGGCTTAAATGGCTTCGGTACCAATGGATTTGCTGCCCTTGGAACAGTTCACAGTGGCACGGATGCAGGATTTGTTACTATTTTCCTAACCTAACCTGCTTCTCTTGTGTATTTCCTGACTAACAGACTGTTCTACAGTAGGAGTTCTGAAAGAGTGAATGTATTTAGTTGTAATCAATGATATTTATGTAAATACATATGAACTGCATGGCCTTCCATTCAAAACCAAGTTATTTTGATCTCTGGTAGGCCCAGTATTTCCTGCCACTGAATGAACACGCGTAACTCGGCCAACTGCAACCTTTCAGGTTTTTTTTCTGGATGTAGAGACAAAATCAAAGAACTAAAGTTACAATCATACTTCGCCCTCAACTAGATAGAACCAGTAACTGAAATGTAGTAAAACATTCATCTCTCCGATACTCCTTGCTCGTCTCATTTACCAAAGCAAAGCATACCTCAAGATGACCGGGGCAGTGTTTTACCGAGCAGTGCTGTTTCAGGCTAGCAAAATACATCTTAAGAGAGTTACCTTCTCTGCAGATCCCGGAAGAAGTCGATTAATGAGTTTACAAAGCACAGTCCCATCTTTCAGAGAAGTTTTCAGGAACTCCTCCGGATCATCTACTATTTTCTTAGGGGAATTTAAAACTCCTAATGAAATAAGCCACGTTACAATTTGTTCTTCTGGATTCATCGTGGAGAGTTCTGCCGCCAGCGCAGTTCTGTGCAGCAGCTTGCTGGAACCCACATCCGTGATTACATCTTCCTGCTTCTGCTTGCAGAGCTCAAGTGTGAAACTTTTTTTTTTTTTGCTCAGCACAGAAACTCAGCAAATCTTAAGAACCAGAAGTACTGTTACTCTAAGGTAACTTAAAAAACTTTTAAAAAAATAAAATAGTTTCTAGTGCTCTGTTAAAGAGAGACAGTGAAAGCAATCTTTCTCTCTCTCTACACATTTTCAACATTGTTGAAAATAGAAGTATTTTATGTGGATACTTTTTCCACCAAGAATATCTTACCTAGCGACCTCCTCCTTGTGGCGGCTAGCATCCTATCATCCAGTAAACTTGGTCTTAACTTGTAGCTATTTCCCAAAGAACTAAATGTAAATTTGCCTTTAGTACAGTAAATAATGAGGTATTTGCAGCATCAAAATTGATCTTCACACTAAAGACAACGGGGGGGAAATGTCACACTAACTTCAAATAAACATTTTTTTAACTTTATGTGGCAAACCTAGTTACTAGAATTGCCTTATTAGTTTTCTATTTTCAAGATCTCTTTTTTGAAAATAAATTCTGATCATGCACTTTATGTAGAAAACACTTGTTTTTTCAACGTTTTATATAAGAAATGCACATATAATCCAAAATGGTTTTCTGGAAGATGATAATCTCTCAAAACAAACATCTTGATAACTTTCAAAAATTAATAAAGTAATCCAAAGCTGAGAATGAAACTACCCGAATATGTTACTTGTCCTATTAAAACGCCCCATTCCACCAGCTCTTCTGGATCCACTGTAGGCAGTAGCATCAGTTTTCCACCCTGCTCTGGGACAGTATTAACCACCACTATTGACTATCAATTTGGAAAAGTCCAGTCATCTTGCCATTTTCTTCTCCTTTTTAACTGTCCTTTCACCAGAACAGATAGAAAATGAAGCAATGCTCCATTTATGATGCCAAAGAAGTTGGAGCATCACGGATTGAAGCAACACAAGAGGAACAAATTATCCTTGAGAACGTAATTTCTCAGTGCCGATATTCTCAGCCAATTCCTAACCCTGTTACTTGAAGCAACTGTTTCTAAGACATCAGTGCTCTCAAACCGCTTAGGTAGGCTAGTAATTTAAGGGTAAGGAGAAATAGAACAGCAAAAGGACAAATACAATAAATACGCATGGTTTTGTGCCTCCACTTTCCAGGTCTTATGGCTGGTACTGGGACCTACATAAGGATCATTCTCAACAGCCACCAGTAAGAAATCAGAATTGCCCTTTTGGGGTTAAACAGACTTCTGACCTTTAGGAGGACATGGGGACAAGTTCCAGTTCTCTGTTGCGTGGAAATAATAGTAACACCTAGGTGCAGCCAGTGTGAACACTAAAGCTGGCTGAAGCTAAATCACAAAACTCATTGCCATCTGGTGAAGTACATCTACAACTATCCATGTGTGCAAAACATTTCAAATTTATGACTAATTACAAGAACTTTTTTTCCCCCCAGTCCCCATGAGGACTACTATTCTGTAGAAGTGAGTACTTGCAGTCTCTGCTTTGGTAGCTTGCTTTCTCTTTTTCCATATCTGTAGTTGGCAAAACAACTGGTAATGCTCATTCATCTACTGGGGACAATTATTTGCACATGGACGACATCCACTTCAGTCATCTCATCAGAACATACCAGTTTCTGATGTAAAGTGTAAGAGAAATGAAATATTTCAACACAGGCAGAATTACACACCTGGTTCATTAAATTCAGCGTTACAAACCAACGCAGAAGAGTACTTCACCCACTCCCTCCTCTAAAGCAGACCTTTTTTTGAGTAGATAGGCAGGTTTAGTTTCATGACTATTTCATATGCAGCTGTTACAGCCAAGCAGATCTTAATGGTTGCAACTACAATTAAGTGAAAATACTTCCCACATCTTGAACATTTACCTATTGCTTGAAAGACCTGGAGACATACACATATTCAGAAAGCCCGCAGATTTAAGGCATTTCTGATTAGCCACCTCAAAGCCAACCTTCCATCTTTCAGAAAGGACCCATCTAAAAATGTTCCAGCTTGTTCACCCACCCCTTCATTAAAATTAATTCTGTGGCAAACCCAGGGTACTAAGGTAGAGCCACCAAGCAAGGAACAGGATCTGATGTGGTCTTTGGAAAAGACTTCCAACTTTGGTTATTTGCTGACTAGAACAAATTTTTTGCAGTGTCAGCCTCCACCCCCAAGTCATAAATACACTCTTATTTGCAGCCTGATTTACAACAGTGATGACTATACAGCACAGTATTATTTAAAAAATGAGGAAAAAAAAAAGGGTGGTGCTGGTCTATACCCATTATCAAAGGACTCTGCTGGCCTATACATCAGTAACAACACGGTAACAGGAGCAAGGTAAGAACAGCATTCAGGTATTCAGAAAACATTCTAGAGTGATTCTCCTCAAAGCCACTTTTATGTAACTTGCTCACTTTTTCAGCATAGAGGGAAAATGCCCAATACAAAGGACAATGCCGGACTATTTTTCTGCTGCATAATCTACTGATGCCTGACATTTAAACTAGTGACTTTCGATGATGAAGTTTGAGTCACTACATGAGCTAATTTACATTGGTGGTACATTGTCATTATTTAGCATTTTAGCCAAGTATCAATCTTTTTTCGTATGACAGCTCGTATGTTGGCACTCTATTTTAGTTCCGATGATCTGTTTTAGCCTAAACAGCAGTACCCAGACTATAAGCTACTACTGAAAAAGGAGTCTCTTAATATTACAGCGTATTACTCTTTCTTGCAGACCGCTTTGTAACAATAAACCTCCATCAATATGTAACACTAGTAACCTCTTGTATCATTCAAGTGTTGCTGAGTAACAGCTATTTTATTTTAATAAAAATACCCCAAAACCACAAATAAAACCCATAATGCTTTTGCTTAGCAGTATATTTATTAACCCTTGGAAATACTGCAATTCTACCCATCTGCTACATACAGGCAGACTTCTAGAATCTGCAGTCCATAACTGAAGTTTAAACTGATACTCTTACCCCAAAACCCAAAGGTGGTTTTAAATCCCTAGACAAGGTATGCATGCTTTCTTCTTTAGCTACTCGTTTAAATTGAGCGTTAGTTGTTTAAATGAGTCCAGTTTATGTCTACCACAGAAGTTGTCAATACAAACTTTATTAGCCATGACTGTAAGTACTTCCGTCAATCTGAAGTTAGTTTTCTACATGAAATACTGGTGCCTGAGGATTCCTCTCTCATACATTGGCACATCAACATCTATGTAACATAAAAATGCATCAAAACCAAGGCAAAGTTTTGAAGAAAGCATCTTGTTGTAACAGATATAGTGCTGTCTGGAGTTCTGCAAGTAGCTAGTACACACTAATGATTCTGGGGATTTACCACTAGTATCTCAGTACATCAACACTTCTTTCCTCTCATGCAGAAGGCCTGGGCAATTATAAAACCATTAATGTAAGAATATAGTAAAACTTTTCATGGTTTCTTGATGAAGAAGAATTTATAACAATTTAGTCCTCTGTATTTTAGAGGATTAAAACTCACTTGTTATGTAACTTGTTCTTTTTTCCAGCATAAACAGAAAGCACCCTATGTAAAGGGCAACCCAGAGTATTTTTCTGCTGCAGAATCTACCGATGCATGTATACTGACTAAAAAAAAGGCTCAGTCGTGACTCTTGGAAGATGCTACCTATGGCAGACAGAAACTGACTTCCATCTGATATTTTTTTTATATCCAAGAGATTAGTAGTGCTACTTTCAAAGGCAATTCCTGAATGATAACACAACCCTCTAAAACAAATACTGGGTAACACCACACACTAAAGCCAAGCTTTATCAGTTGCATTTTGTTATCCTTCGATGTTTCTTTCAACGCATATCCACTGCTGCACTGCCTTCTTCTAGTCACCATAACTGAAAAAAAGAAAATGCAAGTTAGTAAACTCTCAGAAACCAAGACAGACAAAAAAGCTAAATCATCTTTGAGTTGTTTTATATACACAATGTACACATTTGTATTGTATTCAATTTGTCCCAGCAGTATGAAAATACATCAATAACTAACCACAATCATCAAAACAATCTGAGGACTACTTGTATTCATGAACACTTCTTGTACAACACTGTCTCCAGAGCAAGTACTAAGTAAAGCCTCTAATTCCTGTGCATGTCCCCCTCCAAACTCTTGCCTATCACAAAATCCCACTAGCTCTTGACTATCCCAGCATGATAGTGAAGAGTCCTGTATAAACTGCTATACACACTGCTACTAATCTGTAAGTAATGATGTGCTATAAATTAAATAAAACTTGTGATCAAGAAAAGGTGAACAGCTTGCTGAATTAGTACAACTACATCCTTATTCTTTACAAAGTTAGTATTGCCTTTCCTGCCACGTAGTCAGTCAAGTTCTATTTACTGCTCCTTAAACTAACATTGTCACCATGCCTGTTAAGAATTTGGAAATGTTTCGAAGCTGCAGAGTAGGCTGAGAAAGTGTGTTTTTATCTTTAATACCTTTATTAATTACAACATGGCCCACTACTGCCAGTAAGTGACAAAACACATCTAGTGAACTGAGAAAAAGGCACTTCGTTTTTCCAAAAGAGAAAAGCTTTTTCACTTGCCAAGAGTAATCAACCTTCAGCTTCCCAGCTAATACCGAAAATTTAAGCTAACATGGCACATACATATAAAAAAGCTGTAAACGTTCTGACACAATCTCTGTCATGATTTGGCAAAACCTTTCAAAGTTGCCCAGGATGCTGCGTATTAAAGACAGTCTTCCATCTCTTTTATTAGAGGATTCACGATCTGGATCAACCTCACTGTAAATTTAAAAATTGACTCCTGCTGATTTTTTGCAGGTTGGTGGGGGAGCAAGGGAGAAGAGCTTACTTTTAGACATATTTCCCTTATCTACTTCGATGCCATACTACTTCCATCAGTGATTTTTGAATGAAAAAAGGTTAAGTTTTTTAATCTTTAAAAGGACACCTAGAGTTCAAATGGCATCCATTCCAGTAGGATTTGTCATTTCAATATTTCAACAGGCGCGCTTAGGAATGTGAAGATAAGGAAAGTAACGTTGAAATTTTATCAAATGACAGAAAAAGGTAGCAGCTTTTATTTAACTATATGCTTCCTTTGACTCAGAACAGAAAATACTAGTGATGCTTCTGTATTTCGTCTGAAATATAATCCAGTATCCTGAAATAAAAGCGTATTTTTTTCTTCATCAAGGTAACAGTAACAATTTATCAGGAGTGTTTACAGAATATTACTGGCGTACTCTGAAAAAAGCACTGCACAGATACTTAGTTGCTGTTGCTGAGACTCTAGAAACTGTAAGCCAACTGAGATTACAAACATCACACAGCATGCAACAGAATCTACCCTTCACACAGAATGGAACTTCCCTGAAATCGGTGACCACCGATTGGTGTCAGATGAACACCACAGTACCAACCACAGTTTTTTCTTTCCACCACGTCAAAGTTGGTTTCCAAAAGCAACATTTGAAACTAACAGCAAAGTATGTTCTTACATTTACAGAGTACTTTGAAAACTAATTAAAAAATTATGTAAAACGTACACATACTTCTTTATGTAAATACTTCGTTGGAAAAGGGATTTCTCCTTATCCTTCACTCTATGCTAGATTTTAACAGATTTTGCACATATTAAAGTTATTTCCTGGGTTTGTTTTTTTTTTCTAATAGCAATTACTTAGTAGAAAATTTTTCCGAAAAGCTGTATTAGCGTGACAGCCACTGGCACTTTTTCTTTTCCCTGGTGAGTTATCAGAGAAACAGAAGAGACAATCACTCTTCCACATAAAGTCTGAAGACAGTTGCTCCTACCTCTACTTAAAAAATAACTTTGATAGGATAGGCTTCAAAGTCATGAAACGCAGCCTGACCTACAAAGTTTTAAACCATTCTGGAGATGCCTGGAAGTCTGCAGTTTAATCCAAGGACCTCTACAGAGATTAATTACTAATCAAAGATTATTATACTCAGTACAATCATTAAATTGCATGTTCTCACGTTTAACAAGATTGATTAAATGTCTGTACTGACATTTATTATTCCAATTCAGGCTTTTATGGTACTAAGTATTCTCTGCAGCATCATTTAAAGTGCATTTATAATCATATTTTATGTTCAGCCATACACAAATTGGACCAATTTCTGCACGTGGGAAGTCTCTCACTCATTCCTAACTTGGTAGGCTTATAAAGCCTACTTAAGACTCCTCCTCCAAAATTCAACGGGAAGTTGAAAACATTACTTATCCACTAAGAATGTTCATGTGAATCTGTAATAAATGCCAAACCACCAGAAATCTTCCATCCAGCTATTACACTAGTGCAGTATTTACCTTATGTATTGGTACAGGCACCACTCATGTCTGCCATCAACAGAGATGAACCAGCATTTCTTCGGTGCTATCTTCTAGAAGTTATCACCCTGCAATGAAGAGAAGATACAACAAATTGAGAAAAGTACATTTTACAGCATGAATCAACCTATAGTGCTCCCCCCCATTTCAAAAAAGTCACAAGCTTGGGTTTGCGGATTATTCTGTTGCAAGTTTTACTACTTCTCTTTTAAGTGGTGGAAGATTCACTGGCTTGGAATGGACTGGAATGGCTTAGTGATAGGTTGCATGGCTTATGGATTCTCATTCCTTTCCAATGGTGCACTGCCACGTTAAATCCATAAGTTGAACGACAAAATTTACTGAGGACTAAACAGTAGTACAAAGCTTTTGGGTTTATGCCTTTTTTTTTTTTTTTTTAGTTGGAGGTCTTCATGTCTACTATATTCAAGAGCATCTTTTGAACTTCATGGCTTTACCTGAGTCATAGCAACTTGCCACAGGTTCTGCCACATGTATTAGATATCCCTGAAACGCAGTGTCAAACTAAACAGATTCAGGCATCCAACTAAACGTCAAGTTTGCAATGGCTTGCTTCAAACTTATAGCCGAGCTGATATTTGTCAATCTAAACCAATTGCTGATTTCGCAAGGCTTTAATTTCATTTAATATAGTATATGCAGCCTCTTTAAGCATCTTCACTGAAAGATACTGGGCACAAAATACCCCCTCCCAACCCTACTTGGCAATATTCTGTCTACAGTGAGCTGCATTACGTCTTTAGTTTCAAAATTGGTGCCATAAATGCTTTTATCCAAGAAGAAATGTTGAATTTGGAGAACTTCTAATGTATTGAAGTATTTCTTTTCCTTTTTTTTTTTTTTAAATCTAGACAGCACTTCCATTGCCATAACGTGCAGCTTGTCTTACTGTACTAGAGGAAGGTAACTTGTCTCAATTTTGACTTAGACTGAAAAACTAGTTTGCTTTGCTTACCATCTTTGCTGTTTCACAGGCATTTGATGCTTTAAATCAGCTGTGGAATGCTGAAAGATTCACTTGTTTTTATGAAGCCATAAGCCTTTGAGAAGTTGGAGAGAAAGACTTCTTTGCTTATCTTATTTTCTCCTTTGGAATCAAAGATGTTCCTTTAAAAGTGAAACACTACAGAGTTGCAAAAATTTGAAACAGTATGAGTAAGCATCGTTTTGCAGCTTCTTTGATGGAATTGGTCAATTTTTTTTTATTTTTACAGTATTCTGTAGCTGACTTACATGTACATGATTTATTTGGAGGGGACATCTTTTCAAACTCCCCATGAAACAGTAGGAAGGCAGAAAATAGTATTATCCACTTGCTTTTTCGAGTTAAGTGAATGATATCCTCTATTTTTCTTTACACAAGGATCTGAAGGCATTTTGTACTGAGAACACCGTGACTTCAAATTCTAGGCAAAACTGAACTTTGTGTGGAATATCCCCACCACCCTCCAAATCACAAGCAATATTTTGTTTAAGAATGAGATGCTCAACATGTAGAACAATCCACCTCCATGTTAGATGGTTGGATGTTGTGTGGAAGATCTTAAGAACTGCTTGTTCCATTCATGAGGAAAATCAGATGGGAAGTGTGGCATTTTAGGGAAACTTTACTTTGAAAATTACAACACTAGTACACAGCTCAAGTTTTATACATTTAACATCTGCTTTTTGAAAAGAAATGTTAACAATTTTGAAATGAAATTAAACATTGGTTTAACTTTTCCTCACAAAAGCATAGAAGTCATGGAGGGGAAAACTTAACAGGCAACAATAAAAAAAGGTAAAAACAACTTTTCCTTTTAGTAGTCCTCTGGTAGTAAAGATAGAACAACTTCCACTTTTCCTTTTTTTTTTTGGGGTTTTTTTTTTTTTTTTTTTTTTTGAGAAGTAGTCTGTCTTGGTCCAAAAGTTTAAGAGTGTTTTTAGTATCTGCTTCTGCCTCCACCTCTATCAGATCTGCTTCCACCACGGCCACCACCTCTAGGTGCTCCGCGGCTTGAACTACTGTAAGAATCACGAGGAGGTGGATAGCCCCTTTCCATGGATGGGGGAAGACCCCTGTCTTGTCTTCCAACACGATCACGGCCACTTGAGTAGACATCACTTCTGCTGCTTGAGTAACTTTCTCGGCTTCCATATCCATCTCGTGTGCTGCCGTAATCATCATATCGACTGCTTCCACCATAAGATGGAGGGGGCCCTCGTGCAGGTGGAGCACTACGTGAGTTACCTGCAGGGTCAATGGTCAGGTAATATGGCAACACCATAAGTTATATATAACAATTTCAATCTGAATTTACAGAATTGCTGTATCAAATGTTTACTGCTACTCTTTTGTATGTATTGAGATGTTCTTAATAAAATCTGCCACGTTAATGGTATTTAAAGTAGGGATGGCATATCAGGCAGTGAGTGGATTTTAAAGACTCTGAAGGAATGAAGACGGTGTTTATTCAGGCAGGCTCTTTACTGGGTATTCCAGAACAGCTTGTTATTTTAGAGAAGAAACTCAGCCATATTTTCCAGAGATAGTTGCAATTCTGAACTGTAGACTTTGCTTCTTTAGCTTACAGCTTTATTTAACAAGATGATCAAATGATAACCAACAACCGCACTTTCACTGTAATGGGAAAAAAAGCACGCCACTTCCCCCTAAAACACGAGCAACCTAGTAAAAGTCAGGTTTTATGACACCTGTACAAATTACTACATGATCCTCAAAAGGGATTCTTACCATAACTCTCATATGAATCTCTGTAGGAGCCTCCACTTGGATGATCTGAGTAGTCTCTGTCGCGTCCACCACCGTATCCATCACGATCACTATAGGAGGAAAGACTACTAAGACTTAGTACAAATCAGTGGGATCACAGCAAGAATAAAATGAGGGGGAGAAAAATCCAACAGTAGGTACCTATATCCCCTAGAGGGGTATTCATCACGTGAACTGGAATGACCATAATCACGATACGCATAGTCTCGTGGAGGTGGCGCATAGTCCCGTGTATCCCTGGAACTGGGATAATCTCTGCTTGAGTAACTACAAAGATCAAGAATTGAGATGTTAGCTACATGTCACACCTCAAAAGATCAGAGATCAAAACCCTTCTCAGAACATAAAAAAAATGCCAAACTAAATTAGCAGAAGAATTTACCCATCTTTAGTGCTATAGCCATCATCTCTTGGAGACATGTAGACATCTCTTCGTGATGGCATTGGTTCTCTGCGTGGAGGACCACCGTAACTGTCTCTTCCACGTGACACAGGAGCTTAAGAGAAACAGTCCAAATTTTTTAACTTAATTAGTATTTAGCTGCACAGAAGACTCCTCAAGGCAAGTAAGTATTAGCAGACTATTTATAGTGATTTAAACATCTCTGCAGCCTACACTTATAATACTTTAAATTTCTGTTTGTACAGTTTTAAAGCATCACTAGAAGGAACATACTCTTCAAATCGCACCAAATTGTTCAAAACACTTACAAAATGGTATCAGTATGACGGGAACTGGTAAGATTAGGAAAACCATATGCTATCCCACAGCAGATTTAAGTTAGAATCAATGACTTGCAACAGTTCCTGAAGAAAGACTAAGGCACTACATCTGACTAAGCACTGAAGTAATTCAGGAAGTCCTTACCTCTTCCTCCCATACTACTGCTACGTACTGGTCCTGAAGGTGCAGATCTTTTAGGTGGAGGGCCTCCACTTCGTGGAGGTGGACCTCTCTTCATAGGAAGTGGCCCTCGAGAAGACCCTAGAAGGATAAGCCATGAATCAACTTATTTCTGTGATATTCACCCATATGCCCCTAACACCTGAGCTATACAACAACCTAAGCGCTGTTATTACCACTATGTGATCAACTGTAAACCTCTAAAATTAGACCTCAAAGCCTTCTCTTGTGTTTTGGCCACTACTAGATGCTACTGGCAGAATTGAGAGACCACCAAGTTAACTTTTCCATAGCCTAAATTCCTGTCAAGAACTGTCTTTTACAACTTATCCAAAAGCCACAGGATGTGACATAAGGGAGAAAGACAGCTGGTATCTATAATCAGTCACAGCTTAAATGCTCAACAAGTTACTGTTCTCAGAAGACAAGAGCCACCTGGGAAGACGTACTAGAGAAGATCCTACAGAGAGGGAACAGAGGCACTACAGAGTCTGTAGAACCTACTACACAGACTCTTGAAGGCAGGAGTTTTCACTATTTCCACAGGGTTGTTTCTACATTACAGCTTTTACTGGTTTACCTCAGGTGCTGCTTGCTTTTTCTTTTAAGCGACTGTTTTGTTTTGATACTGAAACATCTCTGAATAAATAGCTGTATCTTAAATTAAATAATATCCAGTATCAAGTAATACACTATCCTTCCACTTCAGAAAGCTTCAACTCAACACGCTACTATTTTGTAACAACAAACAAGGCTTAGCTTCCCTAACTTCCACTATGATCTGGAAGGATCAGTCCTAGAATTTATTAAGTTTAGACCTCTTGCCAATAGAATGAAAGGCAGTTCCCTTTCCCTGGTGGAAGAGAATCGCTTTTTCAACTTGAATACCAGAAAGCTTCCTTTCTCACGTGCAGGGCAGGAGTTTTGCTTTTCTTTCATAGCCAAAAGTCAAGTGGAGTGTTAGTTGTAGAAGGGAATCTTCATATTTGGAAGCCTTTTCTTAAGGTGTACTTGCCTAATCAAAAATTTGACTAAACTGCCGAGATCGTATTTCATCATTTTAATAAAGAACAAGGAGTGCACTATTCGACTGTTTGACTTTTTTTTTCCAGTAGGATTATTGTCATCTTCCAATGGGATTGTCTTGTATGTTGTCCAAGTATATAATGAGAGAGGTAAATACATACCCAAGTGACTCCCTCTTGAAGGTGGTCCTCTCGCGCCACTTCCGCCTCTTCCACCTCTAAGGCCCCTGGGAGGACCTCTGCTTCGTGGAGGGGGTGGCGGCCCACGCCTACCACCACTTTCAAAGGATGGCTTGGTTGCTTGTTCCACTTTTATTGCTTTCCCATCTAATGACTAAAGAAGAAGCTGCTTTACTTACTGCTCAGTCATGTTTGTATTTCTTAAATTAAGCCCCTCTTGCTTCACTATTATAGGGCTTCCATTTCATAAAGTTAGAGCAACTCTAGGACTGATTTCAGTCTTCAGTATTAGTCCCCACGTACTCAGCAGCATGTTGGGCCTAATTTCTATAGTACTTCATTCTTGTGGTATTGATGAAAAAAATACAGAGCAGCATCAGAAAGGACTTTCATTGAAAACACAAGTGTCCAATGATTACGGCAGCCCCATGTCATTTATTCTGTAAATGAAACACGATTTATGATCTCCAATTTACTTTCAATTGCCACAGACTTTTGTACCAAACTAGGACTGCACCAGTAGTTACAGGATTAAGCTGAAGATATCTTAGCTTCAGTTGGGGTTTCTGGCAATGGGGAGGCCGTTTAGTACATTTTCTTGATGTCCTGATAAACGGTGATCATTGAAGTATTTAGAAGTAATTTCAGCATCTACAAAGGAGACTGAGTATGATAATTCACCCCTCTTTTCTACTGTTTCAAGCTGGATTTTCAAGAAAGGTGACTGTCAGAATTTACTCTATTACTTCCTTTTCCAGAGTGGAGGCGCTTTGTGATTTGGGGTTTTTTTGTTTGTTTGGGGGGGTTTGTTGAGGGCTGTGTGCAAAAAAGTGGAAGCTTTCTCTGGAATGTAAGCCTGCTAAACCAGGAACTCTGCAGTCAACTATTATACCTCAACCATCAGCAAGTGGTAAGACATATTGAACAAACCAACCTAATTGATCAAATTGCTGTATAAACTTTCACATACCACACATTTGGTAATTCTAGCAGAGCCAAGATCACAAGCTCTACTGAAGTTAGGTTACTGCACACCTATCCTAGCGAACATGGTTTATTGGCCTTTTTTAGCAGTTAGTATTTAACTCTGCTACAATGACTAATAAGTTATATATGCAGGAAGTGTTGTTTATTGCACTACTTTGCTGCAATAAATGAACAAGAACATGACTGCTAGTAATGGCTTACTCTGAAGTGCTGATAGTTTTTTACTGAGGTACTGAATCTTTTTTGTTCTCCACTGAAAT
Source organism: Scopus umbretta (assembly GCA_013400535.1). Classification (NCBI taxonomy): domain Eukaryota; kingdom Metazoa; phylum Chordata; class Aves; order Pelecaniformes; family Scopidae; genus Scopus; species Scopus umbretta. The sequence goes on along the minus strand of VZTL01044967.1, from coordinate 5,997 downwards.
CTAGCCCTCTTGGAAAGCATCCAGTTTAGCAGCTCATGTATTCTGCCACCATATGTAGTGTAGCTACTGTTTGAAAAACCTGTGTGTACGTTCACAGGTCCAACTTGATCCATTGTGAGGAAGAAAGTACTCGCAAAATCATACTGGTCTTGGCTTTGACTCAAGTATTTTATTTATGGAAGGTTCCTCAAAAAGCCTTCCAGCATGACAAGCTGAAACATTCCAGGAGTGAGCATTAGTACCTCTAATCACTGGAACTTCTCAGTTTGTATCATTATTTTGCCATCATCATTCATCTGTCTCAGTCATCCTTTTCAAAACAAGAACAGTGGGCTTGAAGCCTTAAGCTTTGCCATCATGACCACTGCTGTCCTCAATTTCACAGCAGATTCCTGAGAGCTTATTTCAAGTTTGGAAAAAAAACACCATCCCCTTCTGCTAGCATCAGTTCTGAAAACCTGGATGCTAGATCCAAGTTCTTTCCTTTTTTTATGTAGGAGGTACAGTTTTCCTTATAATTTATCCTCCTATTTCCTTCTGCCTTGCACTTATGCATCTTACCTAGGCAAAAGATAGGTTTCTTTTGAAACTGCTTTATGCAAGCAGTCTTAAAAAGCTATGCCCAAGTTCCAAAAAGACCTTTCATTATGCCCAAGAAAATTCTTTCTTTTTGTTAACCAGGAGGAGATATTTGCCAGTCTGTCCTGTTTTAAAGCAGAGGGGACAACTTCATTTTATAGGTTCTTAGGTCAAAGAAGAAAGGTCTCATCTCACTGAACAGATAAAACTCAGACAAGCCATCTCAGAGTAAGGAATTTTTTCCAATGAGCCCAAAACACCAGCTGTGAACACAAACACTCATTACTTGGTGTTTATAACCTTGATTCGGAGTGTTACATTAGCCTTTTTAGTATGATACAGGCACCATAAAGTGCAGTCACCTTGGTGCTAAAAAGCAGGAAAGTCATTTAAGATATGAGTTATTTAAGGATAATAGATTGGCAATCACAAATACTCCTGTAAGTGGAATGAACAATCTATACAGCTTTGTAAGGTGAGCCAGGGAACCTTAAGCAAACAGAACTAGAGAACTGTCCTGCAAACTGTTCCATGTGCCAACAGAAAAGATGAATGAAATTTGAAGTTTGGGGAGTGGGGCAGAAACCAAATATTGCGAAGAAACTGTTACAGAAACTTGTGTGAAACCACATAGGGCTTTCTTCTCCAATGGATCATTTTACTGTTGATGCTGCAGCGACCCCATTTCTGCATGTTCCTTGTTGTCACATCAAGTGGGCTTCCTTTCACCAAGTATGTTCAAGAACTGAAGATTGTTTATTAGTTTGAGCTTCTACATACTGTATCGCTTCTTTAAAGAAGGGGAAACACTTTCTGTTGACTAGAGGAAGACAACCTTCTGCAGCACTGAGTACAGTTCAGACTGTTGTTTGAATTGTAGTACTTGCTTCTAACCTCTCACCACAGTCCAGCTGTCTTGGCAGGTCTACACTGGAATTAAATAGTTGGCTTGTCCCAGATGTTTCCTGTACAGTCATATTCTCTCTTTAATTATCCATTTTGTCTTCAGGACTTAAGATCAAAAGATCATGAAAACAGCCTACTGCACAGAACATCCACTACAGACTTGGAATATTCACACTTGTGTCCAGATAAGCACGTGCGTTTCAAGATGTCAGTATGTAGACTTGACTACCATGCAATTAAGGTTCTTCTTAAAGAAGGTTAATAATTTGCTATGATGAAGTACTTCTAACATTTCTTTGTGCTGCTCAGACACGCTAACATTGATCCAATTCTGCAGAGAAAGTAATTTAAATGAAAAATCTCCACCCCCGCTCCAAAGCCATTATCTCCTGACCTCCTTCTGCAGGACTGAAATTAATCTTCAACAAGCAAGCTTAGACTAGTCTATGCTTGTCTCATTTTCACAACGAAATATAATTAACCCCCTTCATTCCTCCCACCCAGAAAGAAGCACAACATTGCACAGAAGTTTTTCATGGATATTTGCAAAGCAAAAAATCAAATCGAAATTTACTCTTGCAGAATCTGTCCAAGTCAGCCTGTTCTACTGGCTGCAACGTCAAATTCCTTTGGAATGACAGAATGAGCACTCTGGCGACACGTAACTCTTCCCTCTGGCCAGACAGGCGAACTCCTTGCAGAATCCTTGAGCTATGGCCCGCACAGTGCTTCTGCTGCCTCTTCTTAAGTGCCTGAAATTCTCATGAGCACTCCAATTCATCATTTCCAAAAGGACTCCAAAGAAAAACTCCAGGTTCCGATTTATTAAAATGATCTCTTCCCACAGCATGCCTTAAACATCACTCCCTCTCAGATCCTGAATGTGCAGTCTTTTCGAGGTACAAGCAGTACTTATTGTCCAGAAGGCTTTCTGAAAATAGGGATGAGAGACTACCTCATGAAAGAGCTTCCACAACTTCCGTATCCATGGTTGAACCAAGCTAGACCAGTACAGAACTGGAACTATACACAGCAGAACCTAAAGGTTTATGTTAAAAAGGTCATTCTAGGCCAAACCCAGAGTGAATATGTTCTTTTCATACACCATTTGCTGCTCAAATTTCAAAGCAGATGAAGGCACTTTTAGATTTGTAGTGTTGAAGACAGAAACCGTGAGACTGATGATCCACAAGGCTGTACTTTCTAACATTTCTTGACAGTGATGCAGATGGTGCATTCCAGAACATGTAGACATTACCTCAGCCACAAATATTCCTTTTAGCTACTTTACTAAGCATTACTTTCCTGAATGTCTCCAATGTGACCAAACACGTGCCACAGCATTCAAGATTCAGAACAGTTGGTGATTATTTTCAGAGGGATTTTCATTTGAAAGCTGCACTCCACACTTAGGATTACAGACTGAAGGGAGTTCAGTCACACTATTAGTTGTTGGTGCTTGAAATTATCTTATATGAGGGTTCAGTGTAATGACTACTTCAGAGGAACTCAGTTTAAGAACTGCAGTAAACAAGCCTTCAGGAATTGTAGCAAACTACACAATGAAGAAAAATTCAGTAAAAAGAGCACCTTTAAGGATGTTTAGGCCGGTACAGAAATTACATTCTCTGCCTTGTCACTCTCTGCCTTGACAAAAACCACTAACTTGTTGAAAAAGGAAGCAAGTCTCCAAAGTAACACTAATTGTCATGAGGTTGTCCTGAAGCACCCAGAAACTAAGTACACGCAGCAGAAAGCCTGCTATAACACAAAACAAGAAAGAAGTTTTTTCTACTTGTGTTCTCCGTCAGCACTACAGCAAGCTCATTTTCTTATTCCCAAAGTGCAAATATTCGTTATGCTTTACTTACTGACTGCAATGACTGACATCTTCTTTCACTTCAATGTCTTATGCTAAGAAGACAAACAGCTATCAAAATCCCAAGTGTCAATTAATCAGAATCAGTAGAGGCTTCTTCACCTTTACAGGAATGGCATCTCAGAGACATTGCTTAGAAAAAAAGGCCAATGCAGCATGACCTTAACATGACCATTGAGATTATGCATGAAAGACCAGAATCTGAAATTCAAGTTAACCAAGAGACAGCTTTCACTGCCTAAAGAGACAGCACCTCTAGGAAGATAAGCAGCTGTTGACCATTAAGTTGTAAACTTGCATCTAGCTTCTCAAACACATGCCGGAACAGACACAGATCACAATAGCCTACAATCCTTTGGCGAGCTATTCTGGTATTTATCTCAGAACTTTTGCTCCAAATCCCTAGGTTTCTCTCTTTAGAGACATTACATGTGCATTAAGTTTTTATTTCCTCTTAAAGTCATATCATTTCTTTGTGGGGTGTAAACAAGCAAATTCAACTGCCAGCTAACTGCAAAGCTATTTCACATTAACTGGCAAGATGTTCTTCATACATGCCAAGTAGATTGATGATGCAACTCAAATGCAGGTTATCTAGATTATCAGACAGTGCATCAATGCTCCAGCACAGTAGAGAAATCACATTAAACCCATGTTAAGGGAACCATTAATAGCTTTCAGGTAAGTCACTTCCCTTAAGTGTGATTTACACAGTACAGCATTCAAATACAGTAAAACAAAAACATTATAGGAGACACACAAGAATTCAGAGCTGACTACTAAAAAGACCTCCATCACCAATTTAAAAAAAAAAAACCAAAACCCAAACCTGACTGACAGCCAGACTTCACTTTCTACTGTCAAATCTATAATCAGGAAAAAGTGATTCCAGTTTCATGGAGACACATTTTGCCAAATTTAAAGTTATGACTTGTCTCTAGGATCTTCTAACCCATTGTCTTTCCAAATTTTATTACTAGTTAAATTACCTCAAAGATCAATACTGCTAGTCAGTAGCAACAGCAATGTGTAACTGGTCTTAATTCCTACCTTTCCATTCATATCTCTGGCAGCATCTTTCGCATCTGCTGGACTCTCAAATGTGACAAATGCAAATCCCCTGGACTTGTTGGTTTCACGATCTTTCATCAGAAGGACTGCAGAAATAAAGCCATGTTAGCCTTTCCCGTAAGTAGGCAGTAACACTTAACCTTTATTTAACCTTTTAAGCTCAGAACTTCTTAGAGGACATGAAAGCACCATCATTTCAGGTGATCAATGCCAAAAGAGTCATCACAGCTATGTTGTTGCTTTTTATTTTTTAGTACCTTAAAATCAAAGGTTTGTCTTTTTACCTTCCACAATGCGTCCATATTTGCCGAATACAGCCTCAAGGGCTTTCTCATTAGTCTCTGTGTTCAGGCCCCCAATGAACAGCTTCCCTGGACGATCTGCTTCAACCATTTTGATTCTGCAAGTGACCTATTAAAAGCATAAGGCTGTTATTAACAAAACATCAGACTGCAAGACAGACCTCATGGAATGTAAATTACTTCTTTCCTCAAAAATACAAGATTTTCTTGAGCAAGATGTCAATTAAGAGATATGAAGTATAAAGAACATTAAAAAAATTAAGATTTTTAGACTGAAGCAAGCAGTACTGACTTCAGTTTCTTCTTCACAGTATATAGCTTATTTCAAATAAATTAAGTTAACTGTAAGAAGTGGAACAAAACACTGATGAGGACTCTCTTAAGATCAAGTGGTATTGTTGAATGTGGAAAGTCTTTTAGGGTTACTGTCTTTTTGTCCTCGACGGCAGTCCTAGCACTCCCTCCCTCTAAATCCTGCCATAGATGTTTCAAGAAATTTATTTAAGTATGTCAAAGTAATACCAAAGTATTAACTTTAAAGTCAGCTTGGGCCAATATTCCAAATTAAGCCCATTTCTTTGAAGTAGATTGAGAGTACGTCAAAGTCCCGGCCTGCACAACGTGTCCGCCTGGAAGAATACCAGACCATCGCTGCAGTTCTACACAGCAAGGCGACGGCTATAGAGCCGACAACAAAGCAAAACCTCAAATTGCCTGGCAAAACGCCTGGCGCCTGTGGACAATTGTTACCCGCATGCCTCCAGCCCAATGGCGGGAAAGCCCGCAGCAGCGTGCACGGAGGGCGTGCGCAGCTCCCGCGGCACACCGGCGAGCGGGGACAAAGCAGCCCCCGGGACGCGGGAAGCCGGCGGGGGCCGGACCGCCGCTCCCCGCCTCCTCCGCCAAGGAGCGCGCCGGGCCGGGGAAGGGGGGGGGTGCGTCAGACCCTCCGCGGTCTGCAGGCTCCTCCACAAAATGGCGGCCACCTTCGGCAGGGGCTCCTCTCCCTCCCGGCGCCAAACGACCACCTCGGGGCTAACCCGACCGCGCACCTCCACGCCGTTCTGAAGCGTCCGCCCGGCCCTCCAGGCGCGGCCGCCACCCTCCCTTCGTCCTCCTCGGGGACGCGGAGACCCATGCGGCGGAACCTCGAGCAGAACCCCCCGCACCTAAAATGGCGGCCAGCACGCCTCATGCGGCCGGGACCCCCCGCCCCAGCCGCCCCGCTCCTTCCACCCTCCACAAGGCCAAGCATACAGG
>VZTL01044949.1:0-15311 GCA_013400535.1 Scopus umbretta | reverse complement strand
TGTATTAAGTTTTTTTTTTTTTTTTTTTTTTTTTTTTTTTTTTTTGTAGCATGCTGCTTATGTAAATGATTGAAAAGTCTCACAGTTCTTTCTGTGTTGGTTTTGAGCATCAGGGATGTATACATTTTTTTTGTTCATAGGCATAAATTTATGTGCATTATTTGTGTACATCTCAGCTAGGATCCCAGTGTTTGAAATACGACTCTGAATGCAGAAGAGTCTTGGTGGCAAAGGCTTGTAATGGAAGTTGATTGTTTGCTGTAAATGTTTTAGCTTATTTTCTTTGGCCAACACATTGGAAGCAGGTTCCGGTTTTAGACATTGCCAAAGGAGGCACTTTCCTTGAGCGCCCTTCTGCTGCCCACTGTAGCTGTGACAGTGCTTTGGAAAGCCAGGCTGGTTGCTTAGGAGTATGGTAGTGGGAGATGCGATGCGATACCTCTCCGCGGCTGCTCAGCCTGTGCAGCACAGCAGCAAGCATGAACCTCCATCCCAGTGATGCCCCTTTCTCATGCCCTGTCCTCCACATAGCTGGCCCTTGGGGTATTCGTTGTGCCAGTTCTGCTGAGATATCTTGACTGAGCTCTCTCAAAAACTGTATGATATAGAGATAAAATGGAAATAAAAATTATGGCAGCGGTATAGTTTCTTAGCTCCATAAATCAGTAAGCAGACTGTAGAGAAATAGGAATGAATCCACATCTAGAGTAGAATAATTTAGAAGTCAAAATTGCATTGCAGGAGGAAGGTAAGAGGTTGATAAGATCTGGCTGGATTCAGATAATATTAGAGGAGAAAATCAGCATGGAATTGTTATTGGGTGATCCTAAAAACCATAAAGCCAAATCTTTCCCTAATGCAAACAACTTCTCAAACAATTATTTACTTGTGAAGATCCAGTGTTATTTTAAAATTGGGTTTGGAGGGACTAAGGACGTCAGAGAGAGTTGGTCATCACTATTCTTAAGATCCAAAGTTAACAAAAAAGAGAATGTAAGGTTTTCTTAACCTTAAGTGCAAAATAAGTTTAGGGAAACTAGATAGTGACTGAAGAGCTTAAGCATTTGAATGTGTTGACATGCTGTAGTTAAAAATGCAGCAGCCATTCTAGAACTCCCATGTTAAGCACTGGTGGCATTTAGGGGTGAACTCCAGACCTAACTTGCTGACCAACCACCCCCACAAAGAACATTAAGAATAAATAGAGAGTTTGCAAGGAATGAGTAAAAGGGGAATAATCTGTAAAGAAACCATCTTAGAGGTCAAGAAGTGTTCAGATGAAATAGAATTTGCCAGAAGTTAAGCTGAGTTAAATTTTGCAAAGGAAACTGAAACAAGGAATAAAAATGTGCTTAGCCATATGAATATAAAATGATAAAAAGCATGGCTGGTAATACAATAAGGATGAAATAAGAATTAAATATCATATGGGTATGGCCAAAACTTTAAACAGGATTGTGCTTCAGTTTTGAATAAGGACAGTACTGTCAAACACAAAGGCAAAAGTACCTGCTGGAAAGGAGGTTGGAAAAACCAAAACTGCTGTATGCAAGGGAGAAGTAAGACCCAAGGACTTTAAATGCTTAAGTTTTAAAGGCTGAATAATCTCCCTTCTGAAGTCGGGTGTGATACCCTAAACTGAAGAATGAAAATACTAGCTCAAATGCTGAAAAAAAAAGGGATATGATCTTGCATATGAACTCCTGTGAACTTGTACTTTCCAAATTTTGGAATAAATTTGGAAGAGAAGAATAAATAAATATCTTGAAGCAACTGGAAAAAAAAGAGATGAAATGAAAATGGCTTTGCTAAAATGGTTGTGCTAAACAACTGAGATAATGTTTTGATAAGGTGAATTCAGAGTAAGTGCTGCAAAGGACTGTGTGGTGACTGAAGCAAAGAAAAGTATTAATGTACAGGAGATTAAGTTAATGGGCAAGAGCAAGAGAGAAGCAGCACATCTCATATCTTAAAATAACTTCTACTTTTTCAGTCTGCAAGGGGAAATTGTTGATTTGGATGGGGGCATAATTGAGAGGGAGAAAGGCTTTTTGGGTTAAATGAGGGTGCTGGCACACCATCTAGGTACTGTGTATACATGGTGGACTGTAGATGAGGAGTTTCCTAAGTGTTCGCTTCTAATAGAAACAGTGAGCATAAAGGCCCATCTCATTTTAAAGTGGAATATGATCCTTTTATGAACCAGAATATATCCTTTGGTCACTTGTGATGGTGGGAAGTAGCATTGGTGACCCAGCTGATGCTTCTAAACCCATGTAACACAAATCATTTGCTCAGTGTCTCCAGCAAGCCTGTGTATTAAGTCAGATGGTTTGCAGAGGTTTGCTGTCCGTGTACTGAGTGGTTTGGGGAGGGTTAGTAAGTTATGTTACATTAGACGCAATTAACAGTTGCAAGCTTGAAACTTTCTAGTGATTTGATTAAGGTGAGGGACAATGGTAGAAGACTTCGGAGCATTACTGTGGTCATCAGTATTGTGTTCAAGAGTTCAAAAGTCAGAAAAACTGGAAGTTCATTTATGCTAGAGGAGGGGTTGTCTTACAGGATTATGTTTAAGTTTGGAAAATAAAAGGGTAGGAAGAAGGTAAAACACATTTTGGACCTCCTTATTCTCATTTCTAATACCACTGTATGTTAAACAACCGCGTTTCATTGTGCTGTCATAAAGGAAGAGGAGAAAAAAGCCAGTAAACTATTAGGTCTGTGTTTTTATTATTATGACCAAGCTGTAGGTAAGAGGAATTCCAATAAAAGCACTGTGTAATTTTTTAAAGGCAGTGCAGCTGTTCCCATTTACATCACTGCTGTTGCCTTGTTTGAAGGCATTCACACTACAGTAAGGCATGTCCTGAATCTACCACACAGTACTTCAGTCAACTAGATGATGTCTGAAGAAACATTAAGAAGTGAGCCCTGGACTGCATTAGCTAGCAAGGCAGTTGATGGTGTTAGCATCACTTCTCATTGCAGTGCGTTGGCACCAGCTTTTTGCTGTGAATTACTCTCTGGTAATACCAGAAATTTGTCCACTGAGGTAAACGGAATTTTTTTAACATTCATACATAATTTATTTTTCTTCTGTGTTTTCCCTTCTCATCTTACCTCATTTTATTTCAAATAGGTTTTGATCAACAAGGGGGACCCACTGCATCCCTCAAACTGAGTGCTGAACATGGATTTTGTTTTTTTCATGCTGTATTTCTTCCTCACACATGGAAGAGTGTGCACATCTTTTGACAAGAGAGTATTATGACAGAAAATAATACTGGCTCTAGAGCACAGTAACTGGTAGATGCAAGACCTCTTTTATCAGACTTCAGAGCTGAGCCTGACTGCTATGGATGATCCTGTGTCTATAATGGATTTCAATCCAGAGTCTGAATCCCCAGGAATTTGGAAAGCCTCAGGTAGAGATCTAGATCAGTGTTACTTTGTAGATCAACACTGTACTTTCATGTCATAGTGATCCTCAAAGACAATCCCTACTATGAGTACTGTGGCCTTGTGTGGTGTGTTGACCCTGACTGGATGCCAGGTACCCACCAAAGCCGCTCTTTTGCCCCCATGTCCTCAGCTGGACAGGGGAGAGAAAATATAACAAAAGGCTCATGGGTCAGGATAAGGACAGGGAGAGGTCACTCACCAATTACTGTCACGGGCAAAACAGACTCGACTCGGGGAAATTAGTTTAATTTATTGCCAATCAAATCAGAGTAGGGTAATAAGAAATGAAACCAAATCTTAAAACACCTTCCCCTCACCCCTCCCGTCTTCCTCGGCTCAACTTCACTCCCAGTTTTCTCTACCTCCTTCTCCTGAGCGGCGCAGGGGGATGGGGAATGAGGGTTGCGGTCAGTTCATCACATGTTGTCTCTGCCGCTTCTTCCTTCTCAGGGGGAGGGCTCCTCACACTCTTCCCCTGCTCCAGTGTGGGGTCCCTCCCATGGAAGACAGTCCCCCACGAACTTCTCCAGCGTGAGTCCTTCCCACAGCCTGCAGTTCTTCATGAGCTGCTCCTTTCATGGGGTGCAGTCCTTCAGGAGCAGACTGTTCCAGTGTGGGTCCCCCACGGGGTCACAAGTCCTGCCAGCAAACCTGCTCCAGTGTGGGCTCTTCTCTCCACGGGTCCACAGGTCCTGCCAGGAGTCTGCTCCAGTTCAGGCTTCCCGTGAGGTCACATGGTTCATTTGGGCTTCCACATGGATCATTTAGTACTCCAGTGATACCTGGCATCTTCAACTGTACCTAGACAAATATCCATGTAGGTTGTATAGATCTGGTACCACGCTCAGCCTGAGGACATGTCTGGCTTTTATGTGCAAAGTTTGAGTGCTGGATTTGGACCTCATGCCTGAAAACAGGAATGCAGATCTGGTCTTGGTTCTTAGTATCTTATTCCTCTAGGGCATGTTATCATCTATCCAGCCTCTGACCTGAAGATGCCTCTCTTAATATCTTTGCTTTCTGCAGTACTATCTGCAGGTTGTTGTCAGAGGCACAGTTGACAAGGAAGGTTTTCAAGTCATTGGGAACATGCAGGTGGAAGAGGAATGTCCCTTCCTCCTGCTGTTGCCATTATCTGAAATGTAGGCGAGCTGCCTGGAGTTGAAATCACAGGGACTGAGTTTACAGCAAGAAAACTGCTCATTTTCAAGCACTCACAAAGCTTGGATTGAATTATTCATGATAATGCCTTTTGTCACTACTGTTTATGTTCCAGTGACAGGTAATGTGAGTTGGACTTGTTAGTAAAATAAATAAATAGCATTCAGCAGGCTGCTTAGGGCCACGGGGATGTGAGCATGTATGTGTGGAATGGGAGGCAGTAACAAGGTGCTGATTCATTTGTCTTTATATGCAAGAGCAGCACCTGACTCTGTTATTAAGCACGAGGTTGTCCATCAAATATTTATCATGCGGATGTTCCAAAAGGCTTTTAAGGGCCTATGCAAACACCACAGATCAGCAGGAGGACAGAAGTTTTTGGAGTGTTTTCTTTTTTCTTTCTAATGATGTTTGTGTGAGGGCTTATGCTGCTATTTTGGTTGTAGCTCATTGACATTATGTTGAGAGTGAGACACCAGATGTGCTTTAAATTGAGTGGGCTTTTTTGTCAACACAGAAGAATAAATTGTGCCCTCATAGAAAGCACCCCCTTTCAGTGCAGGGAAGTTTAGCTGGTCAGATTTTGCTTGCTGCTTTGATTTCTGCTACTTCCGTGGATCTGGTTATTGCATCTGTCTTAACAACTAGAGAAATGTTTTCTGGGAAATAAATAGTTTCATGACAAAGATGTATCGTAGTGAGCAGCTGTTTCACCGTAATGGGAGCCTTAATTGAAATGATTATTGTAGCAAAACGTTTCCTAGTTGTTTGTGTTGAATGATGTGGCTGAGAAAGATACAATATAGTAGCAAATTTTAAACAAGAATGATATCTGTTTTGTGTTCTGCTCGATCTTCAGGGTAGCTAAGCCCGAAGATCAGTTCACTCCCTTGGGATCAAATCTGCTGACCTTACTTAGGGAAAACTCCCACTAGCAGTGGGAAATTGGCTTCTCTAAGCAGCGCAGGAAGTGCCCTGTAATATATTAAGAAACTAAGTAAGCCCGTAAGAAACCAAACAAAAGACATTTAAAAGCATTCCCATTACTTTACGTACAGAGAGGAGGAAGCAGAAAATTAATATGCACATGCTCCGTAGTTAACATTTAAACTCTCGTCTTCATGCTATTTTGAGGGAGCTGCAAGCTCTTGAAGCTGTTGGTGCAGATGCAGAGCTAGGTGTGCAGTTTCTCATTACTCAAATGTTTCTGTTCTGCCTCTGGATCAAGTGGGGAACTTTAAAACATAGCCCTCTCCGCAAGTAGATTTGTTAACATCCTGTTCTAATTCAGAGCAGAGACCTGAATCTGGTTCTCCTGTATCCCAGGGGAACTCAACTAACAGTGCTTTTTAGCTATCCCTCCTCTTCTCCAATCCCTCTCCCTAAATATTTGATTATTCTTGCAAAATGGAGCTGCTCCACCACCTGATGCCCTCCTAGCATCCGAGTAGTCACTGCACTCGTCTAAGGAAGTACGAGAATTTCAAGATGCTGGAAGTTTGGTCGCGTTGAATTACATGACAGTGTCATGTAATGGGTTTGTGAATCATGTAAAATAGTAGCAGCAGCTACATAGATACCTGATTTCTTCCCAATCCACTCTCCCATACCCTAGCTTTCCATCTGTCCTCATGAAGTATTCATCATCATCATCACCACTGAAGTCAGTACAAAGACAGTAAGTCTGAATATGTGCCTATTCAATATATAAATTTTAGTTTGAAGAAATTAAGAAACATTTTTATGTAGGTGCAAAACACCAACTTGAACGTTATTGTGCTTTTTCAGAGAGTATGTATGCTCACAAAGCTGCTTCTTCTTTTTTTTCCTTGTTTTAGCACGTAACATGCATGACTCTGGTGATGGTTGTTATTGTAAGGAAGACCAAAGTGATACATTCAGTGGTTTTCTTACTTGAATAATATTTGAAATAATCATAACAGGACTTAGTAGATATTCACTTTTTCAGACCATTTCAATATAATCTTGTTTCACTTAACTTGGCCCAGAAAGTAAGTTAAATGTCCTCTTCTGAGAGCTCTCAGTGTATAAGAGCTTTTTGCAGAACAAAAACCAGAAAGGCAGGGAGTGAGGTTTTCATCACAGCTGTGCAGTACCCATTTCGATTACATTCTATGAATTTTCACAGAACAACATTAATGAGTGAACCAAATCAGATTAAGGAAGTTTGTGTAAAAGTCTTTTCAGAACTAAGAAAAAAGTTTTCAACATTTTGTGATTTTCATTCAGCTTTTGAAAAAAATCCATGGTGGAAAGCAGGAAGAGGATAACACTTCCAGATTTCATTGTGTTAAGCTGGGGTTAAAAGATTGAAAATGAGTGGGTAAAAGTGTCAAAATGAAGGCAAAACGTAGGATTATATGGCCAAAATAACATTTTATCTTTCTTTGTACTAAAAGTTGTTAGGACCACTTTAATAATGATAATTAAAAAAAAAAAAAATTCTGTACTATTCATTCTGATAATATGTTGTGATGCTTGTACAAGAATCCAAAAGAATTTACTCCTACTCTGATTTTTTTCCCCTTTTTGTAGAGATAGATAGAAGATATAGCAAAAAAATAGTGGAGCAATTCAAGTCACACATAATGTTCACGAGTAAATGAAGTTGTAATATAAACAGTAGCTACAACACACAACCCTTCACTTTTTACTTCATTTAAAAAACTCGGTCCTTTGGAAAAACAATGAAAAGGTCTGCAAGGAAACACAAGATTAGTTTAACTTACCTTTTAAATCCTTTCTTTGTTCATTCATAAAATTCTGTGGCAAAGCTGCTGAGGTCATTGCCTTCCCCTGTCTCACACAGGGCTCTAACAAATTCTGAGCCTGTTCTTTAATTGATCTTTCTGGGTGCCCTGTGATTAAATTCTGGGAAATTACTAAACTATGAGTCACGTCATAAAAACCAATTAGTGGTTGGTTGATAGTTTGTCTCCCAGCTGAAGCCTCCAAGTTTCTGTTAATACCACATCAGTGTATAGTTTATTGCTGGCAAATGGCTCGAGTTTATTTTGTAGAAGAATGTTGTGCAAAGTCACAAAGTTTATGTTGGATGCTGCTAACACTAAACCAGTTTTGTTTGAATGGGGCATACTGTCCCTTTGGCTTCAATTGACTGGTCCTAATGCATATTGAAGTGTTGGGATGAGTGGGGAAAATCAGCTTTTGAAAACAACTTTTTTTTCAGAGCTAACTGCCATTGAGTCTTGATTTGTTTGTTTGTTAGGTTCTTTTGGGTGGGTTTGGGTTTTTTTGGTGGTTTTTTTTTTTTTTTTTTTTGGTTTTTTTGGGGTGGTTTGGGTTTTTTTGGTGGTTTTTTTTTTTTTTTTTTTTTTTTTTTGATACAGCTTTTTCCTTCATCAGTAGCTTTTTGGGAAGATCAGAAGATCTTCGTACAGAAGTTACTTCTGCATGGTGGCACTGTTGTGTCTCCTCCTCCCTAGCTGCTGTTGTGAGCGGTGTGTAGTTGAAGGGTTTCAGGACGGTCCCTTTTTCATCCTCCTCTCCATGAGGACGAAGGGCAGGAAATAAACTGCAGTGCTCCTTTGGGATCACTGCGTTCTGGCACACAGCGAGAGGAACTCCAGGCCGGGGAAGGAGGACTCTTATCCCGGATGGATCTGTGCACTACTTTGACTTTTAGGATGAAGATACTGTGATCTAATAGGTTTGAGGATAGCCTGGCTTTGATAACATAGGTGGTATATAAGTGTTAGTTCTTTAGTGGACTGACCTTGCTGTGTTAAGTGTCTATTTTTTAACAGAGAAATTGGGCTGAAGAGATTTCCAGTACGAAACACTTTTAAAAGTGAAGTAATAGCAAAGAAAGGTGATAATGGACATTTTGGGGGCAGTGTTGAAGGTTTCTTTTTTTTTTTAACCAGAAAGCTGGTGTTATACTTGTATTTACATAATTACTAATAACATATTCTTGAGCACAGTACCTTTCCTTACCAAATTCAAAACGTAAAATGGGCAAGTAGAACATTTTAAGAAATTCCTTAAAAAAAATATTAAAATGCCAAAAAATGTGGATTTGAGGACTATATATAAACATAACAATATCATTTATATATAAATTAATAATGTAGCGATTGTTTTAAAAATAAAATTGGAGAATCCTCAGTTTATGGGCAGTGCTGTAAAAAACAGCATGTTCTGACTGAATTGGTCCATTACTGTTACTAGAGCAGGTCCAGTTCACAAACACAATGGGCTGTGATGACAAAAAGATTTGTAAATATAAAGCTGATCGTATGCCACTTAATGCCTCCCATTATGTAAGTTTATAACACAGAACAAAATCTTCTTAAAAGTGCTTTGGTTTGGAATAGATGTGCTAAATGTTATTTTTCACATTAGCCATGAGAAAGTTATGTGACTGTCTTTGCATTTGCTTTAGATTTTTTGCTTTCTGTTTACAGCTAGCAGTCTGCTTCAGTATAATCAGAGAGAAAGTGATAAACAGCAGCTTTCAGTAAAAAGTTCAGTCTGTAATAGAAGTATTTGATTTTAAGTGGCAACCAGAGTTTATTAACTTTTTTTTTTTTTCCTCCGGTGCAGATACTGACATCTGAAAAAAAAATTCAGTTGCATGCAGATACTGGCAAGCAGAAAATTCACCTCTCATTCAGTTTTCTCAGATCTTGGCTATTGTCTTTTATAATTTTAAGTCTTGCAAGCTGTAGTATTATGCTATCAGAGTATTGAATTAGTACGGACTGAACTGCACTGAAGTGTAAAGGTGTGTTAAGCAGCTAAATGGTTAGCTTAGCTCCTGAAGCCAGTCTGGCTCTAGGCAAAAGGCACTGTGAGTCACTCTGCTACACTCTCTGCTCCTGGAACTTTTACTGCTCCTCTCTGAAATTTAGCTCAAATGTCTTTATGCCTTGCTGTCCTCTGCAGTACGGACACTCTCCAAGGCAGAGAGGGGTTGCAATTTTCCACACATTGCACAGGAGCCAAGGGAAAAACCACCCACTGGAAAGCTGGGAGTGCAGAGGGTCTCTCAGTCTGTTGTCTTAGCTGTGAATCCCCCGAGTACTCACTACACTCAATTACTTTATACTCATAGAAATGTTCTCATAATTATATGATCTCCAGCTCCTCATATTAAGCAGGCCTTAATAGTGTTTTGTTTTGCTGTGGCAGTTTCATATGCTGTTATCCAAAAGACGTTGTGTGTATTAGACCATTCTAGAGAGTGTAGTGCACCCATGGCCGCCACCATGACAATTATACTTGCACGTAGCCCTATGTTTTTGTCTGGGTTTGTCATACATATTTTAGACTGGGAAAAAAACTCTAAGCTATTATAGTTCAATATTATTTATAATAGAGTTATTACAAAAATGTGTAAGGTGCTGTGTGGTCTCATAGACCAATATACTTTCTGCCACAGACAGTTTGCTAACTAGAAATTGATGAGATGATAAAATTCATCACTTAGAAGGGATGCTTTTTGTTGCTTAGATGATTCCAACTGGATATTTATAGATGATGTGTGTTTGTGCTTTTAGGTTGTTTGCATCAAGACCCCCCTATAGGAAAGACATCTTTATTGGCACACCTGCATAGTTGCAGTACATCAGTAGTGCCTTAATATACCCAGAAGTGGTCATCACATAGATAGTTACGTAGACATTTTCCTGTAACTTCAGTTTCCATATCCCTTGTATAAATATAGAAAACAATAGGCATATTATTACTTATGGTATTTGTGTAAATAAATTTTGAAGAAACTAGTTGTTCTGTTACATTAGAAAAATGTGAAGAGCTCCTCAACAATTAAGATCCACTTGAGGAAGAACTTTGCTGCCTGCTTGGAGAATGCTGCTTGCTCTCTGACAAACACTTGACAAACCTTGTCCTGACTGCGCAGCAGGACTGTGGACAAGCTAATTTAGCATGACCAGGGGATAAAGGAGTCTGATTTCAGATGGTCCTTCTGAAGTGAAGCCACTAAGACAGTGTTTCACTGTGTGCAGATGCTTTGCTGAACAAACTATCAATCTTTGTCTAAAAGGAAGATTGCATAGGTTTGAGGTTCTCCTGCCAGGACAGGTTCACTTACAATGCGTTTGTATGGTGTTTCCCCCCCCCCATAAACTAATTCCTAGGAATAATCTACATTCTTTTTCTTTCCAAAATCTTCAAGATACATGGATTTTCCCTAAAGTCATCCCACTCTGAAAAGTTCTTCCACACAAAATTGCAAATTTGCAGCCACGTGTAAGAGAATAGAATACAGAAAGTGTGTTGAATTTGTCTTGCGGGGGTTGTTTTTGTTCTTTGGGTTGTGTGGCTTTGCGTTTTTTTACAGTGGATCTTCTAATTGGGAGATTTATGTTGGTCAGTTTTAGTCTCTTATTCTAGGTAAAAAATATAATAGAATCGAGCTGAAGTCCTGTGTAAATACTTTGAGACCAGTAGCAAAAGTTAGGGTTGTTTGCAGTCCACTGATATTTAGAATATATGTTTTTGCTGGTCATGAACCAAGCCTCACATGTTTGTCTTGGTTCACAAGATGCTCCCATTTAAAAAAAAAAAAAAAAAAGAAAATAAAACCGAGTCTCAGTAGGAGATTCAGATTTGTTTTTAATATTAACAGCTTCTCTGCTTAGAAAGAAAGAAACAATTTGCCTCTGTTTGCAAGGCAAACTTAAAGGAAGTGCTGAATAAAACAACAAATTCCCCCAGAGCCTCCTTCACAGCAACATTCATTACAAAAGTATTTCTTGTGACGTGGGTTGGGCAAGTAACTTCAAGCAGAGTGCTTTGAGTTACAAAGCCTGGCTATTTTTTTTGAAGGACTGCTGTCCAGAAAGAGCAGTGCTTCTCGGTAAGGGAGAACAGGTCACGTCTGTTGCTTTGTGGTCCACTGTCCATGCAGTACGTGATCTGAGAAGATGTCCGTTTTGCAGCCTGGGGAGAGAGCGAGCCCATAGGGCTGTGATGGAAGAAGGGTAGCAAGGTGGTAGGGAAATGGTCTTAGGACATCTTGTATTCCCCTGTTGCTCCCTGCTAGACACCACTTCCCTCTAGGTGGGCACAGCTTCTGTAATTTTGCCTTGGCCTTTGATGCCTCTGGTGCTGCAGTCCTTATTACTGCAGTAATATGCTGTTGGTAATTCACCTCCCGCAGCTCCACAGCATCCTGCGTGCTGTGGGGCAGATACCAGGTTACAGAAACCTTCCGCGGGCACATGGTGGTCTGTGGCGAAAGGCAGTGGGGTCACAGAGCTTCCTTCCTTTTCTGCTTGACTAATTATACCGCAAGCAAAATACCTGGTTTGAAGAGATTTTTATGTGAACACCTTCTTTTTTTTTTTGATTGTAAAAATTTCCTCAGGCTATAAAAGCACAGTGAAAGTATTTCATTATGGGAATTTGGTGTCTGTGTCTTCTGTGCTGTATAATTTGGGACAGAGTCTGGTTTCAGTAAACTATACTTATTTTGACATTTGGGTTGATACAAATAAAGTAATATAAACACCGGAGTTGGCCTCTCTGAGTCAGATATTTGTTGTGGACTGCTCCGAACAAGCAAGTGCAGCCATGTTGTCAAAAACTGTAGCATAATAACAGTTTGTCTCACAGATAAACATAGCGATATATACCTGCCAACAGTCACTAACATAAACACGACCCTGGGAATTTACCCAAACACTTGCATTTGTGATTGGTCAAGAAACATGGGAAATTTTCTCATTTATGTGCATTCTTTACCATATCCCTGCTACTGGGGAGTCAATAAATAGTCTTCGCCACCCTATATTTTGAAACTATCTGTAATTTCATGTGCTCTTTCATGATGAGAAATTGTAACGTGATGGGGATGAAGGCTAGCTTGTTGGTATCGCCTTGAATTTAATCACTCCTGTAGCCCTGAAGTATGACAGTAGGGAAGACTGACTGCTTTAGAAGACTCATGAGTTGGTTTCCATAGAAGGAATAGTCCTGACATTTTAAAGCGCTCTTCTGGAACTTCAGGGATTTTTTAATATATATATTTTAAAATCTATAAATGTGTTTTATTAGCTGTTTTTCCTGACCTCAAAGAACAATAAGAAGATAGTTGAAAATATTCCTAAGAAGCATTCAGAGGCTCGATCTTTTTTTTCAAGTTCAGTGAAAGCATTGCTATAGCTTTCAGTTAGTACAGAATCAGGCACATGATAAATATCAAGTTGAAATAGAAACGCCCGAAAAAAATGCACTTTACGATAACAAAACGGGGGAATTTTTGGTAAGGCATTATGGTCCAAACAGTTTTGTTGATTTATACTTGTAGAGGCTCTGACCCTGTACTACACAGTGCCATCTCCTAGGTTCTTCACTTTGTTTGTCTGTGGAACACTTCAATGGTGGTGATATTTCTTTGTCATTTCATTTCATAAGAAATTCTGTGTGCTCTGGCTTGGGTCTGGATCAAAAAAACACAGAGGCTGCTATAAATTCTCTGCAGACTCATAGAAAGGGACAGAAACTTGCAGTTCCTGGGGAAAGGAGTAGGCTTAGCCAGTCTGCAGCTAACATTAATGCCACATTTGTTTTGTCCGTGAGTCAGTTAGCAGGTGGTGTGGTAAAGCCTTTCTGGAACTGGAAGCAAGGGCCTCAAAATGGTGCTAACTCCTGAATAAAGTCACTATTGTGTGCATCTTCTTTAATGACACAGCCCCCAATTCAGTGAAGCAGGTGATTTTTAAAAAGGCCTCTAAGGCTTGGAAACCATGGGTTTTGTGTGCCAAGTCATGATTGTATGTACTTCTTTAATACTCCAGAATTAGATGTCGTGGTTTCATGTACACACATTCACACAGAGCTGTAGGCAGGGAGTTTGCTTCTTAGGGCAATTCCCTTCACTGTTTTCTCCCTTGCTCTCCATACTCGTCTTATTTTTGTAGAGCGTCAGATAACGCAGAGGCAAGCATAGGCTGTTATCTCTGTTCACAGATCAGAAATTCACATTTCCTTGTGCATTAGAAGGGCTGCTAACAACACTGCAAAGGGGATGTATTGTTGACTTATCGCAGAATGAACTTTTCGAGACTCCCTAATGCAATGTCCAGGCTCTGTCTCTGCCTCTGTCTTTATCACAGTTTCTTTTGTTTGAAGCACTGTGATTTTCAGTCAGGATATTCAAAACTGGTTTGCTGATAACTTTCGCTCAGCGGCTTGTTCACATCCTCATTCAGTCTCTTGAGCTGAATATTCTGGGCCCTACTTATTGACATCTCTTAAATAAAACCCTTAGGGGTAGTTTTAAGTATATCATTAGGAATTTAATAACCTTCAGACTGAGTAGATTTTTATACCAAAAAAAAACCCTGAGAAATGGTATTAACCTTAGTTGTTAAATTAATCCTTGAGGATAGGGAGGATGCTACACAACTTCATGAGAGACCATTCCATCTTTCTAACTGAGTAGTTATGTTTTTGAGCATTTTTAAGTCCACTACTAATTACCTTATTTTACTATCCACTTGTTTTGTATATTCATCAATAGTGACTCTCTTTTGTCTGTTACATTGAGATAACTTATTTTTCAAGTGAGTTCTTACCTCACTGCTGACCTGAATAGTTGGTTTGTTTTTTTTCTTTTTTCCCTGAAATTATTTCAGTGGTGTATTTCTTTATAGTGAAATAAAATAAAAATATTTAAGTGGAAGTTAGCAATTTTTAGTGAAATTCATACTATGTATTTTACAGGTGTTTGGCACTTACTTGATGGTTTGACATGAGCCAAATTTATTCTTGTTAACCAATATGTATTCTGCTACCCTAAATAACCTGGAACCATGACAAATTTGTTCCTGGTGTGTTGAGGGTGAGTAAAGAATGGATTTTGGGTACAGGGTTAGAAGTTTCCCTTAGTCTTGGCCTATACTGCGCTCACAGGAAAGGCATTTGTGCTGTGTGTCCAGCTTCTTCACCTGTGAGCTTGTAATTCTTATCTACTTGATAAATGCTATTGGGAAATTTAATTTCATACAGCCACGTTCGGACCTGCTAATTTAGGTGCCTAAGTTTAGAGACTGGTCTCACACCACTAACCACTGTCTGGGTTTCATCTGTGTGTGAATGTGGTTCTGACGTCAGGGAGCCAAAGAAGGATCAGAGCAGGTGAGCATAAAGTCAACTGGGTGTAAACAGGCAGTCTCCAAAATTATTTGGTTATTTCCGCTGGTTCTCCTCAAAAAAAATAACAATGGGGAAAAAAAAAAAAATCAGTTCACTGGAGAGGTTGCAGACTCTGGTACTATGGGAGAATGATTTTTTTTTTTTCTCCATAGGCTGAGGCTGCATGTGCTTGGTGCCTAAGCCACAAGAAAAGATACTTGCTATTTTCAAATCTTGATGTGAAAAAGGATGTTCTTTGTCAAGGGCTGTTAATTAACATGGATCTCTCTCATACAGGTCTAGAATGCTTTTACATACTGTCTCTGTGGAAAAAATCTGTCTGTTAAATGGGGCAATTTGATGTTCCAATGTTTTATTCCATGATATATGTTTTTTCTCAGACAATATGCCAGATGTTGCAGTGCAGGAAAGTGCTTTGGGATTAGGCACTATGTAGTAAAAATGAGGGCCTGGTGCACAAACATTACCCTTTGCTATGCAGCAGTGGATTATCCTTGATAAAACAAGTGAAGTAGAGC
>VZTL01044945.1:16286-33986 GCA_013400535.1 Scopus umbretta | reverse complement strand
AAAAAGCAGCAGCTTTCTTGAGCTGGCACAGTCTCTTGTGTAAGTTTTGCAATCTTGTATCTCACCAGAGCTATAAAAGGAGGCCCAGAACGTGATCTCATTTCCACCACATCTGGAAAGATTCCACTGGAGTCACTAAAATCCCTCTCTTGTGCCTCCAGAACAACAGGCTGCAATTACTTCAGAAACTGTTAGCCACCAGAAAGGGCGGTAGGAATTCTTTTCTAGGGGCACATTTGGCTAAAACATGCAAACCCATGTCGCACACATTAGAGTTCTACTTACTTGAGCAAGGCACTAGCTTTTTGCGTTGCTACAGAACCCTATTTCACTCCACTGAAATTTAGAGAATTTCATTTTTAGATGCCTCATGGGTTGATTGCAAGGTACAAAGTCGCTGAAGTTTTTAGCTCTTGTTTCTAATCCAAAGGTGCTCAGTATCGATGTGAAGATTTATTACACACAAAAAGCTACTGAAAGTAACTTGCATTTTTTCCTTCCCTCTCAGACAATACATTTAGTTCCCATAGCAATGAGGATAACTTGAATTTATAAGTGCAGTGTGACAAAAATGTCTGCAAAGTATATTTTTTTCAAAAGTCCCTAAAATTTTCCTTAGAAGAAAATGCGATTTTCTGTAATTCTATGTTAGCCCTGATTTTCAGGATTCCCACTACTTTCATAAGTAATTGCTGCTTTCATTTGGGAGGATAGCTGGTGGGATAGATTCTCTCACAGTAAAATTAGCATTCCAATTAAAACGGCATTCCAGTCTGGTATCTTACTGGCACGAATCAAGCACAACTAATACAACTCATCATACAGCCATCTCAAACTAAAGGCCAATAATACACCACCATTTATTCATACTTATTTATTTACATGCGTTTTTAGAAAAACTTCACATATTTCGCTGCACAGGACACATTTCTTGGTCTAATTAACATCCCTTTAATTTTTTCTTTTATCGGAAGATGTGTGACAAAAACTTATTCTTGACTTTAATGTCTTAATGAAACTAAAGGCGTCAATTCCATTTATAGACAAGAATATTAAAACTGAAGGGAACCAACATGACAATTTCTCTGGTCTCCCACTGCCAAGATTGTTTGTACCTTTACTTTGGTGAAACTTGGGAAATACATTGTTAGCACGTTTCTGTTTCCTTCCCCTAGCATTGTTAGAGAAAAGTTGGCATAGTCTCATTTTATTTATTTAATTGAAAGACCTCCTCACCTTCCCTTGGCATATTTTTTTTTTCCTTCTTTCTCCTCCCATCCACTCCCAGTCATAAAGCTTTCTATAAATTATGGTAGGCTTCACAGCTCTATGGGTTTAAAAAAAAACTTCATAAAATAAAGTGTTGGGTTTTTTTTGTTTTTTTTTTTAAAAAAAAAAAGCAAAACACTTGCAGGGTGCTTGAGAGAGATGTGAAGATGCTCTTACTTGACTACCCTCATTTGAGGGCAATTTTTGGCAACAGGTGAAATTCATAAAGAACACAAGAAATAAATTATCAGGTCATCAACATCTTTGCAGCCACAGAACATAAGGAGAAAAATGACGAGGAATAGTTAGGGGTCAGGTGAATCAATAGGTAAGTTATATACAAAAAAAAAAAGACAGCAGGATCACTGTTTGTTTGATCCCCCTGAAATTATTAAGTCAAATTGTTTTTTTCATTTTTTTTTTCCTACATCTCCTCTTTATTTTTACCTACCTGTAAAAGCAAATTTTATTTTCCGAGAACTTTCTACCACTTTAAAATGTTCTTGAAACTGCCAAACAGGTCACAGACAGATGAAGACACTGAGCCAAATAGCACGGTAACATAAACTTCATAAACTTTGTTTCCCCTAGCTCTCAGGTTTTGTCCAATGCAAAGGTACTGTCTTTTTCTTTTTTTTTTTTTTTTTTAAATCTTTGCAACTCATCTTGGCATTCCAGTCAGAAAAAAAAAACAACAAAAAAACCCCACATTCTGGCATGAGCTTTGTTCTTTATTTTGATTTAACTCATCCTTATTTGATGCAGCACCAAAGCCTATTCCTGAAGTTGTATTACAGCTGCAGGATATGACTCCTTGTATGACTAAAGTTTAGATCTCATGAAATTGTACTAATTGCATTAAAAAAGCATATGTATGCATAGCACAAAAGATTTTTCTGTGGGCTATATGCTTTATAAAAGCAAGAGGTAGGAACAGATACAAAAATTTAAGTCTGACTTTGGCAACTGAATCAGTAAACTAAAATTTAGGAAGGGAGATGTAAACGTTGTAGCTACTGAAAATTAGCTTAGCACTGAATGAGGAAAGGAATCTGGTTAGTCTTTGGCATGGAAGTCATTCACGGTGTTGGTTCCGGCTCCTCAATATACTGCCAGTAACACTATTCAGCTTATTGATTAACAGATTATTGTTAGATTACTACAGAACCAACCTTGAGCTGATATAACAAAGTGTGTTATTGCCTTTCTTGCAATGGGTTGTTACTCCATAAGCCAATGGACTTCTCTTTGGTGGCAACGTTTACCAAGCAAATGGCGTTTTCCTCCTTCAGCCTTTGGCAGTTACAGCCAAAATATTGTGGATGGAGCAGTGCACATGAGGTTTTTGTGCTGCTTTGAGAAAAAGAAGACCTGCCCATTTGAAATCCTTACAGTTCCAAGGCTTTCTTAGGATCTAAATGCTTCTCTCTTACTTTAGGATGTAGCTTCTCTTAAGAAAATATATCAGTGGTAGATGGATCTGTCACTTTCAGTTACGTTTTGGGGGAAGACCGCTTCATTGCATTAAACAGGAGAATTATATACAAACTTTCAGTTCAGGGTTTTTTTTTTTTTCATAGAATAAAGGCTATTTACCAAATTAGAAAATCATATGGGCATTTCCTGATTTTTAAACTATTTTAGCTATTTTGAAGTTTTAAAGGGAATCTTCTACGCTTAAAGGGAATGCATTTATTTTCCTGCATCTTCCTTTTCAGTAAGGGTGGGAATGGAGAAGAAAAAAAATGAAAGCAGGAAGCATTCAATTTTTTTCCCCAAACTAATAAAAATTTGTAGGAATTTTTGATAACTATATCTTGCATTATTTCCAGTAGATTTCTTAAACGATATTTTTATCCTTGCATCCAAATTGCAAGTAAGCTAATATCTAAAATAACCTTCTAGAATTCTAAAAGAAGGCTTTTCAAAAGAGATTGCTCATCTGCAGTTCAATTGTCTTTAATTATAGCCCAGAGTAAGAGATAACGATTTCTTGTTCCTTCACCCTTTTGTATGGGAAGAGGGACTGAATTACTTACAGTGAAGCTCAGGAAAATAATTGGGTCATTAAAGCAGAATTGGGCCACCTGCATACAAACACAGAGATTAAAAAACAAAACAAAACAAAACAAAACCACACACATCTGGCTGCCATCTAGAACTGAAAACATCTAAACTCACCACTCATATTTGACCAGAACGCACTGTAAGAGCTTGATACCTGCCCAACCTCTGTGAGTTGAGCTTTATCTGCTAGATACCAAATAGCTCCTCAAAAGACATCGTTCACAGTATAATGACAGGATACAACCATCCACAAATAAAATTTCTCGCTGATGCTGCTACATTGCAAGTGTTATGCCACGGCCCAGGAAGGTGGATGTCTCAGCTCACAGTTTCAGAGCAATCGGAGGCTCAGGATAGAAAGGAGGGAGAGAGAGGGCAAGGGGTGCAAAGGGGTATCTCTGGGTACTCTTGTTGATGATTTACTCTGTTGTGGCAAATCACTGAGAAAAGGAAAGCATACATCTGGGATGGGGAAGACCTGGCATCAACTCAAAGCCTATTTTTATATGCTCTCTAAAACGAGCTGGATGCTAAACTCAGAAACAGGCTTCAGAACAAGAACAGGAACATAACTTTCCCATCCTAAAGTGGATGCCACAACCACCAGGCTGCAGAGCTATGCTCCCTGTTGGATGCACTTGCATAGAGATGGGTAGCCCTCTAAGCTAAAAAGCGGGGACTAACGGGGAGTCCACTCTTTAAAAAAATTAAATAAATACATAAACCCACGTCTGATGGAATTCTAACTTTTGACAGAGTTCTACGTGTCTGAAACTGAAGGGAATGATTCAGGGTCTTTAGAAGCGAACTGAAATACCTTCACGTAGTCCAGGCATCGAAGAGGAAACCGCAGGGATGTGCACCTAATTATGCGGGATCCCGCCGACTGGTCGGAGCGATACAGCTCTCGGGTCCTGGCATGCTTTCTCTAGAGCACACTCAAAGGCCCCTGCTCTGGCTGATCACTGCTCCCCCCTGCCATGATACCCTGTGCACCAAGCACCTCCTTGCAGAGCTCCAAAGCCCTTTGTCGGAGTTAGCTTCTAATTAACGTGCTGGGGGCTCCCGGCCAGTTGCTTTGGCTGGTGAATAGGTGAAGTGGGCTTATGAATCCCCAGACATCTTTGCTTTCTCTTCAGCCACTAACTCTGTCATTCATCTGGGAAAGAAAGAAAGAAAGAAGGTACTCTCTGCCATCCAGTAAGATCCAAGCTACTTTTCAAAACACAAAACTTTTCTTTAAGAGAAATCCCGTGTTAGAGTTCCCCAGAATGTGTCAGAACTGTATTTCACATCATAGGCCAAATGTTTCTTATTTACCCTACTACTAGTGCATTTACCTAGCTGCCCACAAGGACCTACTCTCTCACGCATCCACTGGGATAACTACTTACATGTGGCTTTCTGATAATTTCACCGAGGCATATCCTTTTCCAGGATTATGGTTCTGCGATTAAACATTTTTCTACTTCTTGTTGTTTTATTAATTTAACCGAGTTAAGAATTTAACATAACAAGCAGTAGCTTTCCACACTCTTTAGCTCATTCTTTATCTATTTACTTTAAAAAAAATCAATGTTATGTTTATTTTACTCCAACTAATACCCCCCACTCCCCCCACCTCCCATTTTTATCTTGACTTCTCAGAAGTAAATTAAAAGAAAGTAATTCAACATTTCCAGGAAACAGGCACCTTTTCATCATCCAAATTGAAAAAGCAAAAAATAGGTTGTTATTTTAATTATATTTTGAGTGCCTTCCCCCACCTCCGTTCTGATTTTTAGGTGGAGTTTGTATTGCTCCTCTTTTCTACAAATTCGAGTAAGTGTTTTAGCAGCACAATCAACTTCATGTATTATGGAAAGTGGCCTGGAATACTGCCAGTTTGATACTTCATTATAAAAGCAAAAAGACTTGTACAAATACTTACTCCTCATGAAATCTGCAAATTAAACCCACATCAGCCTTTTAATACTAAATCCTATTTATTTTTCAGTATAACTTGTTTAAGCCGAATACAGGCTGCATTTTGGCACTATTTTTCTATTTTGTTTCATTTCAACACATATGTCACAATTAATCATTCAAAGCTATGAAATAGTCAAAGACAGATTACTGAAGGTTTTAAACAGTGGCTTTTAATACGGAGACAAATCAAACTTCCTTGTAAAACACTACATTCAGTGAAGAATTGCATGGGAGATACTCCAGCAGTCAATAAATTATAATGAAATTAAAATCTACTGGAAATGCACCACTCCCTGTTTGATCTTATTTTTTTAATCTAACTACCATGTCCAGCACCATGTGTACCACTACCATGGATTAGATAGGACTCTGCCTGCTCCTCACGTAATGGAATCATCAGACATTTTTCAGGTTAGAAATGTGGTTATATGTATTTTATTCTTTTTCATACGTGTACCTTCATTTTTCTTCTCATGTTAAAACCGGTAGAAGACAAGATCAAATTTGTAATGTTATTCTTCAAAGAAAATACAGCACTGCCTTAACTTTGCCCACCAGGACGGCTTTGCTGTCCCACAAAGATCTTCCTAATTAACTCCCTTTTAGGCTGCCAGTTACAGCATGGCTATTTCCTGAAGATAATTGATCAGAGCACAAAATCTTCATTAAGCACTATAAGAGTTCTTCAAATTTGCATGGGAAAGGTCTGCCAGCCGCAAGGCTCAGGTACCTGCACTATTATCTCTCAAAAGTAGACAAAACACAGCTTTATTTTTCAGTTAAATCCATACCACCCTTTTTAAAAAAAAAAAAAGGCTGTGTTCAGTGTCACACACATGCAGCACTCTCTCTGCAGGGCTCTCTCGAGCGGTTCCCTGAAGTACAAAACCTGGAATAGAGACACTGCTAGAAATAATACAGTACAAGTCCTTTTGTGAAAGTAAACGTGTATATAAAATTTCAGACTATCTTTCCCACTACTGAACACTCATTTTATTGTAATCTATTTTCACCTTCACCATTATCAAAACTAATTTCTTACAAAAATGCGGATATTACAGGTATTGCAAATGGGCCACTCGGTATATTAGGTTTTGTTTTGGTTTTTTTTTTTTAAAGGAAGATCTTTTTTTATTCATCTTGCATGTATTCTAATAATTAATGTATGTTCAAAGATATGACTTCAAACTTTTACTTGGTTGCCACTGATCTACATTACTATTTGTATTTATTTTTGAAAGCTGCTTACAAGTTTTTAATCCTCAGAAATTCTCTTGACAGCAATTATGTGATGGAGGCAACCATAAGGATGTCTCTCTTCCACAAAGCAATTAGTTACTCAACTTGGAGAAAGATTTTCTATTTAAGAACAAAGAAAATAGAAACAAAAAGCGACCAGCATACCATGGCCCAGCGGGCTAGTGTTGTTTACATAGCTTAATAACATTCAAATCCATAATGTATCAGTATCTCTTTTTTCTTTTACCCTGAGGTAACTCGGTTCCACTGAGGCTGGGGGAATCACCCTTGATGTGCAGCACTGTCGCAACAGTGCTGCTCTAACCCTGCATTATGCGTGAGATTTATTAGCAATACCAGTTCTTTCCTCCATCTCTTCAAACGCTTCACAATCTTAATGATTGTTTTCTACTCAAAGAACTCTCTGCAAGAAAGTTCGAAAGTGCCAGGGGTCAGATTTTCAGCTAGTATGAATGAAAGCAGATCTGCTGAAGCGTCGGGGAGCCACGTCTATTTAGACAACTGGAGATGCGCCGCCTTCGTGGCTCCTCTCATTTTCCTGATGCACTCTCTTGTCACTTGAATGGTGAAAGCATTTCAGGTCTCACAAAAAGGTATCATGCTTTCACTTAGCACATACAAATTATATTCAAGATCTAGATCAATTACTACTTTGCCTTTAGACAACCTTGCCAGAGGGACATTTTGGCGGATATTACAAAAAGCATTAATATCAGAAATCTGTCTTGTTTCCTGTTTCCTAAACCAGATATTTATTATCTGTGAGCAGTTGACTCTGCATCATTAATTCACACCCTATTTTTTTCTTGCATTTGTTACTGTGATCTTTTTCAACTATTCCTCCAATTCTGTATTTTTATTTGGGAAGATTACCAAACTAGCAAACTAATCTAGGTTTGTTTTATTTCCATTCTATATACACTTTCTTCTGTTGTTTAAATAGAGAGGCATTCTTAGGAAAAAATTTGTAGGGGTTTTATCCTTATGATACCTAGCTTATCGAAGTCAATGCTGGTTGATAACCAGTTCTTCAAACAATTAGTTTCCCTTTGCCCTACCACAACTGTTAGAAAAAAACTTACCACTTTATAAATTCAACTAAAGCTCATTTTACTGCTGCACAGTTGGTTTAGAATGTAACTTTTTACAAAGTGAATGGTGATTTCTGTTATTTAGCATTAAATAATGGGCTTATGTTACATCAGATGCATGGATTAAAAACCTGAGTACAAAGAACTCATTTGACATGCAAGAAGTCTTGGAAATCATACATAAGGTGATGTACGGTTGTTTCTAGCTGAGAAGGCTTCAAATACAAAGTGATATTCTAACTTTTACAAAGCTCTTCTCTTAGCATCTAATATTTACAATAAGCAGCATGCTGTATATTCAAAGAATGTAAACTTTAAACTGCAGCTACAAATATTTACTATAGATTAGATATATAAGGAGAATAATCTGGACACTTTTTTACAAGTTTCTCCGTTCGTGTAGCCAGTGATAACACAGGGCACAAGCATATTTCCACAAATAACGTCACAGTTGCTGTCACTGGTTCTTCACTGCTGTAACACGGTAGTTTCTTATTGGTACCACATAATCATATATCATACAGCCTCGCAAGCGCAACTTTTCTTGACCATACCTTTATGGTAACATACAGCATCAGTAAATACACACGTTGCACTGCGCTTTGGCAGGGCGGTGGCGGGGAGTAACTCACAGTACCATTACGTTGGTACATCAGATGACTTGCTGAAGGAGAGAATTAGAAGGATGCCCGTAGCGGTGTGAGAACAGTGCCTATGAAAGAGAAACAGAAATGATGATGTGGACCGTGGATAAATAAGGGGAGAGCAGGAAGGCAGTACGCCAGCTGGAGGAGTTGGTGGGGCACTCCGAGTGCATCATACTATCATACAAAGCACTACACCCACCATCTCGTTTCCTGAATTCCTGTGGTAGGATAAGGCTCTGGGAGTAAACACTCCGTGCTCAGCTGGCCCATGTGTCCTGCCATCTTGGATCAATGATTACTTGGGTCAGGGACCTTGTGCAAACTCACCACAGCTCCCTTCTTGCCCAGGTTTTCTCCCCAGGGATCCAGACCATTGTGAAGGGTGCCATGAAGGGTTGGAAGTGGTCTTATCCTGACCCAGGTTCGGGACATGCACCTACAGCCTTGATCTCTGCTGGGCTTGTCACTAATGAACAAAAGATGAAGGAAATGAAGGAAAGCAGCCTGGGTGCCACAGGTTAGACATAACCTCTTTGGAACAATACACAGGGCTGTTACTTCAGAAGGTACTACACTGGCCATAGTAGTGACATAACCAAATATCCTAATTTCATATACACAGAAGGAATTATTGAGAGCTCATTTGCCCTGACTTTCACGACTTCCCACCTTTCCTGGCTCCCTTTGCTTCCATTGATAAGCTTCAGCTGCAGTGAAATAAAAGCTTCAAGCTCAAGAAAAATGATGGTCTTCTTGCAAGTTCTATTTCTGAAGTATGAGCATGAAAATCTATACAGTATTGTAGAAATCCTCTTATTAATAGGATTCTCCCTGCCAAATGACACCACCACCCCTTTCCAAAAGCTGTTTACAACCATTTCCAAAGCTACTTAACGGATTTTTTTATCACGCCTACTATTACACTGCTCTTGCTAAATGGAAACTTTGATTTTAAACATCTCCTGCTTTCCTTTAGTGGAATGTCTCATTTGTATAATCCAACTGCTTCTGTTCCTTGGAAAGTATCCTGTTGGTTTTTTTTTTAATTTAATGTCTCTACATTTCACCAGATCTTAGCTGGGACAAAAACTTGCAGCTGCATTTGAAAGAAAGAAAGAAAAAGTAAAAGCCAATATATTCTGAAATAATTGTGGTACAGAGGTGTTTGGTCTTGTTCCTAGATTCTGTTCAAGGCACTGGCACCTGGATTGCCGTATCATGACAAAGACCTGCTCAGAGAAATTTTCATCACTAGCAGCCAAAAATAACAAATAATGGACCACTCTGTGGCTTTCATTATGTCTGATCTCACACCCTGACAATTCAAATCAGACCAAAAATTAGACCCTTAGGCTGTCAGGGATTCTTGCGCATATATGAGAGGTTCATAAAGATTTATCCAGAGATAAAGAAGTCATCATGCAAATAGATGAGATCTTTATTTTGTGCCATTTGTTCTTGTACACATGAGAAAGCATAGAAATGAGTCCCCCTGCCTCTGTGTTTAAGGATGGGTTTATCTTTCTGACTACTTCTAGGTCTAGACTTTTTGGGGGAAGGTTGCGGGGAAGGCAGGATGGGAAGAGGAACCGCCAATGGCAGTTAAACCCTTTCTAAAATGTTTTCTGAGTGAAGACAATACAGCCTCTAAAAGGTGCCTGTTTCTCGCCTTCAAGCAAAGAGTAAGCTTTGATAAATACCTTAAAAAAAAAATCTCAGTTTAGGTGGTTAAAAATGTGAAACACACCACAAGCTAAAGCAATACTATGGCTCTCTACCTTAGGATAAGATTCATCCTTATGAAGCAAATAGAGCTCTTAAATCCCATTTACACCCTAATGTTCGAGGATTTAGTAAGGACTGCATTTCCTGGGTGATCCATTTTTTCTTATGCTACAACCTCACACTACACCATTTCTTATATTGTGATATAGAAATAACTGCTCAACAAAGCTTTCCAGTAGAATTTATAGAAGGGAGAGATATTTTGACATAAAATGTAAGATTCCTTTTACCAATGGAATAATGACTATTCCATAAATGATTTCAGTCCAATTGCAGTGCAACAGTTTTACTCCACAGCTGATCCAGTGGGACATACTTCTTTAAAAACCCCAGTAAAGCTTTTTATCTTGTATTCTAAAAATACACTAACTGCTTTCATAGACCGGAAAACAAAAGTACTCCCTTCAAATTCCAACCACAATTTAGAACGGTGCAAAAGAGCAAAATGGAGTCCCATTTAAAAAAACACATATCTTTGAAGTCCATGAAGAATTTCCTTATTTTTAGAGATTTTAAAGGCATTGCCAGCAGTCATCCTTGTACAGCTACTTCTCTGAAGTAGCTCCAGTTCCAGTACATGTAACTTCCTCCATATATCTCTGCCTGAAAAGTCTGATGAGGCTGTCGCCAGAAAACCTCAGGAGCCAGGGGTCCAGATCCTCAAAGATGGATCAGAGGGAGTAAGACATCTTAATACGAATTGGGTGCTTTTGCAGATCTGTGTCTAAATTGTTTGTCATTTATAGTAACCACTTTTGTGAAAACACTGAAGAAATTGTAAAGGAAAACTATCACATTGATTTGAACACTGCCTATTTGGAGTCACCTCTTACTGCACTCAATGCTCACGTTATGCAAAAACCTTTGTGGAGCGTGACTAAAATAGCCTGTTAAATCAGGTTCGCTGATTTGCCATGTTTTTAGCATGGATCCATTCATCAAATAAAGTTTTCAGGTTTAAATTCTTGTATATGAGCACAAAGCTACATTTCTCAACTTTGGTAGCTGGTCATGACAATAAGCAGGTAGAAGACAGGTGAAATTAATTCAGCTCAGGAGTTAATACTCCCTGTACATACATAGGCCTAGAGAGGGGAGAGGAACTCAACTGCAGTTGTAGAAAAGAAAATTCTGTCCCAGCCCGCCACAACCCTGTATCCTGCTTATGTACACTTCATTGTTTCCTATGGACGTGGTTCCATAGCTAACTCACCATCATTTGGCAGACAAAGAGCATGCTGGTTTTAAATCACCACTGAAGTTTTGAATTGAATTTTGGCACCTTTAGCAATGATAGCAATATTGATTTCTAAACAATTTAAATTCCACCATACTAGAGCGTAAAGTTAAAAAACATCTGCAGACAGTCAGAAAAATAGAGGGCTGTACTGGTGGCAGGTGTGTTGCGTGCCGTCCTCTCTTCACAGGTTATTACAGAAGAGCGTAGAAAAGACTACTACAATGTCTCCCACCATCTTGAGGGAACATGCCTCTCCAGAAGCAGCTGCAACAGACCAAACACGTACAGCGGAAACCTCTAAAGCACTCTCCCAACTCCCATCCTTTTTGGAAGGGCTAAAAAGACAACTCTTTTAATTTACAAATTCTTTTCAGGGGAAAAGAGGATTCTGAAGGGCCTTCCCATCTGCCTTGTGTAATTTAGTTTTCACTTCAGATGTAAAGGACCCATGGCCAAACTCCACACTTATTTACAGCAGTGCATTCCTATGTTTACTCAGTTATAACTGAATCAAAGTTTTCTGCCACAGCCTTCTGTTACTTGACTCACTTGGCTCCCTTTACAGTGCCTTTAGTGACACATCCAAACGTTTTGTGGTTGGTAGCTGTTGTCTCCTAATCTTTAGCGACAGCTCAGCTCAATCTCTGGTGCTTTCCAGGCTTGGACAGAAGACAGAAAATAAAATAACTCTTTTTCTCATTCTCATTGACAAGTTTCCTCATTTTTTTACTGAAGGCTCTTCTCAACAGAGGTTTTCTGTTTTTCACTTTTAATGACTGAGTTTTCAAACTCTGAATTTTAATTGCTCTCCTCTGTGGCCCAAGATGTTTCTCACCATTTACACATGCTTAGGAAAAAGGTTTCTAGTGATAAAGACTTTGACAAAATGACTAATTTATTTAATGTCTGATGTAGTAAGATTGCTGTAAAAACAACCAAGTAACTTATTTTCCCCTTGTTTAGCCTCACTTCCTTTGCTTTCCATTTTAGAAGGGAAAGACAGCTAGAGATAAGGGAGCAACACTGAAAGAAAAACCACAATGAAGAACGCTCTCGGAAGATGGTCTGTGGGACAGACCCCCAGTAGTTTTGAACAGCTCTGGTCACTTATACAGCCGAGAAGAATGGAAGAATTTATCAAGCTGACACTAGCCTCCTTGCTCCGAGTGCAGAGACCTATCAATTTCTGTCTCTTGGCTAGTCTTTGTAATAAATATAGGCTTGGTGTGTAATGAAAACCAGCTGAGTGTTTCTCAAGGTACAGATGCTTTCTTTTCTTCTGATTCCAGCTAAGATTGTTCTTACTCTTCATAATCTCTCACAGCTGCCAAAAATCCATCTTATCGTTGCATGAGGTGAAGTT
Organism: Scopus umbretta; assembly: GCA_013400535.1. Lineage (NCBI taxonomy): Eukaryota > Metazoa > Chordata > Aves > Pelecaniformes > Scopidae > Scopus > Scopus umbretta. Next base: position 21,296 of record VZTL01044945.1, on the reverse strand, counting down.
TCCATTAACAGCTATTATGGTAGCAGAGGTCAGGCGTCCAGTGTCAAATGAGCTGCTAAAGAGAAACACTGTGCTAGAAAATGCTGTACTAGGGAGAAAACCTCAACTGAGGTGTGTTCTATTATTAATTTGAATAGTTTTTTATGTGCAGATGTACCTGGGCTGTGTTGCTGACAGCCTGGTTTCTGATGTCCTGGAAAAAGAGAGGGAAACTTGGGGTGTGGAAGAAGTGCGAATATACATCCACTTGGCTGATTGAAGAGGAATTTTAATAGTTTTGATGATGCTCAGTGTTTTCAGTACGTCAGCCAACCAGACTGGCTGTCCCTTACAGGTTGGAGGGCTTTAATGAAGGCTCTGACTGTAAACACCACTTGCAATTTCAACACTCACATTGTTGCAGATGAGGTTCCTGACTCCCAGTCATCACAAGGGAATAAAATAAAAGCAATAATAATAATAGTCCTTAGTTCCCAATCACTTAATGGAAAATGAGAAGTTTTCCCCAAAAAGAAACAACTCCATCTCAAACATTTTCATTTTTAAAAGATCTTCCTCCAGTAAAAGCATCTGGATTGAACACATTCTTGTTGCCAGTGAATGACACTATGTTAATATCCTTCTAGTACGACGATGGCATAATTTTCTTTTGGAATTACCTACCTGGAAGTGCACGTTACATGGAAGACATTTTGAGTACTAACACTGTGTATGTGTCTTTATAACTATCTATCTATAAGTGTACCAAAGCTAAAATCATACAGGCATATACACTGTGCAGGTGCCAAGCGTTAATTGTCAGTGTGCTACACTCTGAACAAAGACAGAAATAAGCAGATCAAAAAATAAGGTTCAATAAATTTAGGACATGTTTTACACAACCCCTCAATTTTAAAATAATGAAATGCATAATCATTTGGAAAATGATTACAAAAATATTGACTATCATTATATATTAAAAAAAATACTTTTGACATTAAAAAATATAAAGGAATTCAATATTTGCAGAAAATATTGGCTATTTTTCAAAGTATCACAACATTATTCTTTCTACAGTACCTCAATACCGCAGGCCTTCTGTGTGTTCTGGCATGCAAAGATTCCTACAAGGCCCTTATCACCCATGCTCCAGGTCCTTAAATGTACAGCTAGAGACAAAATAGATCCTAAGTTGGCAAACTCTCCTCAGGATTAAGGGACAGGGCAAGAAGAAAGCTATGACTTGCCTTTAACTTTCTTCTTCATTGTGTGGATAGAGCAAAGGTGTGGGCACGTTACTGAAGAGTAATTTACACTAGAAGCATTGTGCACGGGCACAGTGTAGCATGTGGAGTTATTATCCTCCCCCCCAAGACTGTAATTCTAAATACGCACTCTACCAAACAATGCCAAAACTGTCAGACACCAACACTACTGCAATATCTCAGCAACGTCCTGCTGAGCCGAGGGTACCCTTCCTCTACCAGAAAGCCACCTTGCAAGTTTATGGGTCAAGCTCTATGGAAAAAGGGACTTTTGTCAACTCTAGCATTTTTATGAGGCACGGAAAACAATCTCCCACACAGAGATGTGAAGAACCTGCACTGAATATAGTCCCACGTTATGCAGCTTAAAAAATCTCTACTATATTTAAACCACTACCAAGCTTTTACAAAATTACCCACAAGGAAGCACATCAAAACCCATCTGCACCTCTGGCAGTAAACTGGAGCAAATCCAATACCAGTACCCAAGACTCTACAACCAGAACTTGGAGAGAAGCTTATGCTCAGGAGCAAATACACAGGTGCTCTGTGACAACGCCATCACCAGAGCCACCCTGAGCCCAAGGTCCCACAGGTGCTGGCAGAGAGGGAGCAGTACGGGCTCTGGAGGATCAACTGGGAAGTGAAGGACAAATCTGTAACATCTTCCCGGAGTCCCACACACCTATCTCTTAGTCTGTACCTTCTACAATAAAGAAACTCTGAAATAATATAGGAGCAGAAGATCCAGGATTAAGTAGCTTTTTCTGCCCTCCTCCCACAGAGGGTACTATGCTGCAAGAAGAGGTGGACATTTCAGTGGTGAAGACAAATCATCCCTGAGGTAGTCTGCAGCCACTCCTTAGTTAGCACAGAGATATACTGCCTTCCTTAGTGCTAAAACATCAAGAAAGGCATTAAGTCATAGATCTGATTCAAAAGGATGTTGATTAAAAAATCCACTATCTTTTAAATGGATTAATGAAAATGTTTATAATTTGTCTCCACTACACAAAACCTTGTTTTATAGAATGTGTGGTTGACCTATAGACACCAAAGTGGGTTTCGGTTTTTTTTTTTTCTTTTCCTAACTGGGAGAAGATTTACATATATGTCAGGATTTCTGGTGGAAATCTGATCTCTTTCAAAGTATGCTGATGATAGGAATACCAGATTAATAAGCATCTCAGTTGAATTGATGGAAACAAGGCATGAAAGTGAAAATGTACAGTCCTGAACACAAGTCAAGAAAAGGAGATACACTCTGCTATTTAGAATTGCACTTGGAGTAACTGTGAGTAAGCAATAGATCACTAAGAACATTTCTCAAGATGTTTTTTACATTAAACCCAATCTTTTGTAACCTGTGTTCTGCTCCTTAATGCTGGGGTCCTCAAACGTAAGATTGAGATTACACAAGGATGAAACATCAGCACTTCTATTGTCCTCTCAAAACGACAGGCAAAAAAGCAGTATGCATGCACACAACTCTGACAAAATAATTTCCAAGGCTCCTGTAATCTAGCATGTTTCTGTCTTCCAAGCAAAAATGAGAAGCCAAACCCAGCCTGAAGGCAGAACAAGATGGGACGAGGATGCATTTACCAGGGTTGGCTGAGGAAGGCTGCCTTTGCCAGCGAGTTGCAGCTTCCTTTAGTGCTGGCAATCTTATAAGGTGTCCTTTATGTCCCAAGAGGATAGAGTGCGCTTGGCTAAGTTCCACTCTCTTCTCACCCTCTCTCTCTTCTTCATAAAGAGGGAAGTTTTTATCACCCTGCTCGCAAGTAGATGCAGAGAAAGATTTAGGAAATGGCATCCAAAGTGGACAGTGCCCCTGAGAAACTGTCATACAAAACAGTGATGGATGATATCAAAAAGGAACAATACAAGTATGACAAATTTGAGACAGTAACTGAAAATAAAATATTAGGGAAAACCAAACTAAAAAATATTTTCACCATCAAGACATAATTGTAGACATTAGTGCCAACAGGAAGCTGTGGAGATAAAAACCAAAAATAAAAAGTTATGCAAGATACATGAACGTCAAAAAAATAGAGCTGAAATTAAAGTTAAAAGTGTGTGGCTTTTATCAGCATCACACTTGTAGCTCGTGGTTCTTTTGCTTACTTACTGTTACACATTTCTTTGTGGAGTACCACCAAACACCAGCAGCTGTAGATAACAGACTTTGGGTCTGATTTATAGTGGCAGCTCCTGTATTCCCTCTAGTTTCTCTCTTCCTCACAGCATGAATCCATCACATTCCTATGCACCAGAGCAGAAATAACAGTATTTCCAGTTAAAACCGTTACACAAATTAAGTTCTGCTTTGTTGGTTACTATTATGTCAGGAATTTTGTTTTTCTGAGAATATTTTTATAAAAGTAAGATGTTTCCATCCGTGTTTCTTAGCCCAACTTTTGATTTAATTAAAAGTTAAAAGCATGAAATTTGTTGAAAAATTTTTGAATTGAAAAAAACATTACCACAGTTGTGGTACAGAAGGCTTATCACCATATTATCCTCTCTCAATTAGGGTCCTTGTCCAAGCAATCTCTCTTTTGATGCTTTACAAACCATCCTCTTGTTGAACCACCTGGTGCTTCATGAGAGATGGCCGGGCCCTGGCCCGCTGGGGAACAGGGGTGTACAAAACATCCAATGTAGTTTTCGCCAGTCATTGTATCCACACTTCCGGTGAGATTTTTCATTGGGGTACCTTTGTGTTTCTTTCCATAGATAATTGGATTTCCAAGTAAAACATGAAATACACTGTTTTACATAAAAAAACCCAACCAAAACCCAACAGCTTTAAATACATAACTGTCAACCTGTCCTAGTCGTTATTAGACACTTAGTATTTCCGTGTGTGCTGAGGAGATGATATTATACCTGGGTTAATCTTATATACTCTGAAATACATCTGCATCTTGAGCATCTGCAAGATAGTTCTGACAGGCCTGGCAAATAACCTGGGAGCTGTCCAGACCTTCTTCCCAAGTTTAGCAACTGGAAAATAAAAGCATCTGATGCATCGGGGCAGTAGAGCAAAACAGCATGTAGTGACAGGGCCTGAGCTGGTTTTATTCTTTATGTAAGTAGAAGGTTGCACGGCTTATTTTTCTGTCAGTGAGCCAGAAGTCCATAGGTAGTGGGGCTAAGTTGATCCAGAGGTTACTGGAAGGGAATTTCACTCACACTGCAGCGGGTCCTCTCAGCACAACGCTGGCTCCTTCTAACGTCTACTTTCTTCTCCCCTCCACCTCCTCTACACTTTTCATTATTATTGCTACATTCAATAAGGTAGCAACATATGTGTTATTTTTTCCCACTCCAGCAACAGTAAGTGTTAAGTAGACAATAGTTCCAAAATGCAACGTGTATATCATATTTTGTGACTAACACAATCTCCCAATCAGGACATTTTGATCTTCCAGTTATAGCTAGGGACTTTTTCAGGAAATGATCTTTTTACATGCTCTCATAAACTTTCAGAATGTCTGGTTTTGCTTCACTCTCTCTGCTAAAGAACACCAATAGTTTCTCTTTGGTTTTCCAGTGTATGTTTATTGAGCTGATAAAGACTGCAAGATGTATTGAAAGAAACACTTGGTTTATTTTATTTTATTTTGGCAGCGATAAGAGAGTGGAATCCATTTTCAAACCAGGAGAAAAATAACTGGCATGTTCCAGTTATATTATATTTTATACATATGCATACATGAATGCATGCACACACAGATTTTTTTTTTTTTTTTGAGTC
>VZTL01044945.1:0-16271 GCA_013400535.1 Scopus umbretta | reverse complement strand
TTTTAGGGTACCTTCCTGACTTGCAGCCAAGCCACGTAAATGCTAGCCAGCTCATGCATTTATTTGTATCAGCGTATAATGGCAGATGGATTTTCTTCCTTTCTGTACTGCAGCATGAGAGGACGCTTTCATAGGAAGCTTTTCAAGGTAAGGGGAGCAAAAACCCTAACTTCCATCGTACAACAGAGATAGATTAAAATACACACATCTAGATGGTATAATGAAACATAGCGTCATGCCCTCTGTATAATTTATTGAATACATGCCTGAAGTAATAAATGCCTTGGGGGATAGTTAGTGGTGAGTTGAAGCCTTGCTTAAGCGCAGTGGTTACACTAAAGTCAGCCTAGACTACCTGATGTTCTGGTTTAGGTACAGGCAACAGAAGAGAAGCTGCTGTCGAAAACTCAGAAAATCTGCGGAACGTTCAGCCCTCTTCATGTCTCTGTCTCCCTTTTCACACACATACACGAAGGCACACCCCTCAGTAAATTCCAACCAGGAAATAAAGAAAATTGCTTAAAGAAAACAGATATTAATATATTGTTATTACAGTCAACATTCAGAGGGGTGTGCAAAAAAATACACTTTATGCCTTTTAGGCTTAAAACTTATGTTGAAGAACAAAAGAAGACTGCAAGTTCTTTATCCAGTACGTTGAGTTGAAGGTAAGGTCATTGCTTGCCAGCAGGCTATGGCTGACTCTAATTAAACGCTTTTATACCACTCATCTGCTGCTGGGGAACATGTCATTAAAACGCAGGAAACATTAATCTACAGATTAATGCTATAAAAAGTAAACTTTTACACAATCTTTACTTCCAATTAAAAGAAGCTTACAAAACATTAACCCTTAGAATACTACAATACCACCACCTAATAAAAGCTCCAGGTGGATGTCTGCCTTACTCTGCTAACCACCTAATTCTTCATCCAGTCACACCAGTTTTGCCTCAGTGTAAGCGTACTCGTCTGAGTCACATTCACCCACAGCACGTATACTGATCTGGTCTTTTGCCTACGTAATCACAAATCTTAATTTAGGGAATTGGTTATGTGTATTTACTACATTTTGACTATTTGGAACAGACTTCAAATACTTTGCAGAAAAATGGTGGGTGATCTCTCTATAAATCCCTATGTCTTAGACTAGTCAAGAGCACAGCATATACTGTTATTTATTCATTATTTATTTTTATCAACCACTGTGGTCCATCTTGAAGCAATTGCGTTTCTGTGTGAAGGCATCTCTGTGCTAGCTCCGTCTGTGTATAAGACCAAGCAAAGTTTTGGAACTGGGCTTTGGGGTAGGGGGAAAGAGGCGAAGGGGGATTTATGGATGGACGCAGACTTCTATGCTCTTGTCTATTTACCAGAAGCATGCAATTTGCTATTGGTTGTGAGGTGCTATTTAGTCTCTTGAACCACTAGTTCTCTCACTGAATCTCCCCATTTATTCTCTTTCCTTTCTGTAAGGAGCAATGTTTATGTTCAAACCCTTTAAAAAAGGGGTTTATAGCCACTGCTAATTCGCAATACTTGATTGAGAAGGTGTTACTAGTACGACTCATTTTGTCTTAGAATTTACAAATCTATATACATATAGAGAGCACATTCAGTATTTTTGTTAGTGTGCTGGTAAATTTAAGGAGTCCTTTAAATTTATAGGGCACTTGCTTCCTATTGGTAGCTATATATGAATATGCACAGATGAAGAAACAGAATATTCGTATGGAACAGCCTGCACATTTAAAAATTTAGCACACAGTTTCAACAGTAGCATATTATCACTGCTTTTACTTTTCAATTTTTTTTATTGAAAAGTCTGTCATCCAGGCCTCAATGTTACACAAGCATTTAGTTAAACTAGTTAAAGAAGATCAGATTGTTGCTGGAACCACGTTGGAAATATTTACAGTAAAACTCACCTGGCTTCAAGAATTGTTCCAAAATTGAAATTCTGCCCCGTGTTGAAAGTTCACAAAGGTTCATTAGCTTATTTGAGCAAAAGCTAGGCTCATTTTCAAGTAAACTTTGGCTGATATTTAGTTCTAGATAAAGGGCACAGTATGATAGTGATATGATTAAAAAGTCTTGAATGCGAAACCTCTGTTCACCCTTGTGAAGTGGAAGAGAAACATTATTGTCTTGGTCACCCATTCAACACTCATAAAATCAGTCACTCACTTTCAGAGGGAGGTTTACTGCTTTTGCTCACAAACACCACGCAGCTAAAGGATTTACACAGTCTGCTAAGAAGAAAATACATAACATGGGCAAGTGAAAGCATCGCTGGTTATTTAGGAAGTTAAAATGCCTCCTAACCTGGAACAAGCAAAGTATATTCTGCCTTAACAAGAGACAAAAAGGGAAAACAGCATCCTCTAAATCCTTACAGACATAAAAATCCATTCCACATCATTATCATCACTTAATGGATTTATAGATTAATTGTTTCTTATTGTCCATTAACCCAATGACCCAGATTTTACCGCAGCTCAGATCCAAACAAAAATCTTTCTAATCATATGGGAATGGAAGACCCTTAATGAAGTTTAAGGATACACTGTAAACCTGGTCTGTCCTACCATGCCAGACTGCATGTTACTAATCTGCAGAGAATTACAGCTAGTTTGTCAAGATTAAGCAAGGGAGGAATGAGAAAGTATTATTACCTCCTGCGAGGCTTCAAATCAGTTTTCAGTCTGCTGCGATGACCCTGGCCACCTTCAAGGTTCTCTGGAGGAAAGAAGGAAAGGAAATTAATAAATAGGGATTCATAAAGATGGCTGTGGCTCTAAACAGCATCTATCTTTTTTCACCCCTTAGTATATTGTGAAGAAAGAACGCCTCATCCCTATGAAAATATAATAAAATGCATATGTTTCTTTTATATATGAAAAGGTATGCCATTATTTTTAGTTTAAAATATGAAAAAATGAAGATTGTATGAATGTATGCTCACAATAGAAAAGAAAACAGCACTTCGATTTTTTTTTAGAAAGGCTCTTGTTTAAAACCCTAGTAAAACCAGCAGATGGACTAATTTCATTTAAGCTAAAAATAGTACATACCCAGAGAGAGTTAAACTTGAGTCTCACTTTGTAGGGAGTGTCAACTATACATTTAGAGGGATCCACTTTTTCCTTGGCCGCTTGGGACGGTGCATCATGCCAGACAGATCACTTCACATCACAGCAATGCACTTTCTCATCCCAGTCTCCTCTGACATCTTTGCCTAGGAATCAAACACATACCTTTACTGCTTAACAAATCATTATCTTTACCTTTACTGCTTAAGAAATGAGGACCAGAAGTCTCATTTGGGTATTGAACCTTTTAATTGTCCATATAATTTTTATTCACTCCCTGGCTCCACTTGGGGCTCTCCCAGCCAGCTCTCTTCAAGACAAATGTGGAATAGAGGATTTTAATCCTAAAGCAATGTGGACACCAGGAGTCACTGCTCCATGGCTCTGGGACTAGAAGCTCTTCTCTGGTTTGTGCTTAACAATATAAATACAACTGAATGGATTTGTCCAAGGCACAGTAATCTTTTCAGGAGGCAAGAAAGGCTTTCAGGAAACAGCCTTGCTCTGTGACCTTCTGGGATGTTAGACAACCTGGTGCAAGTTTAATTCGTACATCTTTACATATGACCGACTCCCATTTCCATACATATTGCTTCTCTATACTGCCTCTCTCTTTAACAGACGTCATGAGACATCAAGAAAATGTCACAAAATTCCATTTTGTGGATACCGTTTGATAAACTGTAAAAATGACTGACCTTCAATTTAAAGCATAGATCTGCTCTATCTAAAAAAGTAGAATCCCCCAGTTTTTTGTGTTTCTCCTATTCAACTATATGTAATTTTTCTACTGAAACAAAGCATTTTTCTTTCTTTCAGCTCAGTCTGGAAACTGTCTCTCCTGATAGTTCATCACAGAGCATCTGTTGCATTTTAAAGCATAGTTAAGGTGCAACTGAAGAACACATACCTTGGATTCCTGTTACGTCACTTTGTGGATATAGTTGCAACATAACTTATCTAAAAAAAATGTCCCAGCACTCACACTAGATCGGGAAAAAAAGTTACTCTGAATCACCCTAGAAAAAAAAAAAAACAAAACCAAAACACAAAAGCAACATCCTCTCCTTCCCTCCTTTCCCAAGAGAAGATAATACAAACCAACTGTATTGGGTTTGCGTGGCAAGGTTTTGGGAACACGGGGGCTACAGGGGTGGCTTCTATGAGAAGTTACTAGAAGCTTCCCCTATGGCCAATAGAGCCAATGCCAGCCAGCTCCAAGACAGACCCGCCGCTGGCCAAGGCCAAGCCCACCAGTGATGGTGGTAGCACCTCTGGGATAACGTAATTAGGAAGGGGGAAAAAAACCTGCACAACTGTAGCCGGAGAGAGGAGTGGGAATATGCGAGAGGAACAACTCTGCAGACATCAAGGTCAGTGAAGAAGGAGGGGGAGGAGGTGGTCCAGGGACTGGAGCAGAGATTTCCCTGCAGCCAGTGGTGAAGATCATGGTAAGACAGGCTGTCCCCCTGCAGCTCATGGAGGTTAATGGTGGAGCAGATAGCCACCTGCAGCCCATGGAGGACCCCATGCCAGAGCAGGTGGATGTGCCCAAAGGAGGCTGTGAGCCTGTGGGAAGCCCACGCTGGAGCAGGTTTGCTGGCAGGACTTGTGACCCCCTCGGAGACCCACGCTGGAGCAGTCTGCTTCTGAAGGACTGCACCCTGTGGAAGGGACCCATACTGGAGCAGTTTGTGAAGAACTGCAGCCCATGGGAAGGACTCACACTGGAGCAGCTTGTGGAGGACTGTCTCCCATGGGAGGGACCCCATGCTGGAGCAGGGGAAGAGTGTGAGGAGTCCTCCCTCTGAGGAGGAAGGAGCAGCAGGGACAAGGTGTGATGAACCAACCGCAACCCCCATTCCCCATCCCCCTGCGGCACTGCAGGAGAGGAGGGAGAGAAAATCGGGAGTGGAGTTGAGCCCAGAAAGAAGGGAGGGGTGGGGGAAGGTGTTTTAAGATATAGCTTTTATTTTCCCATTATTCTATTCTGATTTTGATTGGTAACAAATTAAACTAATGTTCCCCGAGTCGAGTCCGTTTTGCCCGTGACGGTAACTGGTGAGTGACCTCCCTGTCATTATCTCGACCCACGAGCCTTTCATTATGTTTTCTCTCCCTTGTCCAGCTGAGAAGGGGAGCGATAGAGCAGCTTTGGTGGGCACCTGGCATCCAGCCAGAGCTAACCCACCACAGCATCCAAACAAACAAATTTACAGGGATAAGCACAAGGAGGAAGAGGAGGGGAAAAGGGAAAGGGCAAAGAGAGAAAGGGGAAGAGGGAAGTGGGGAAAGGAGGTGGACCTTTTTGAGAAGCGGTAAAAAAAAATTCTTAAAACACTCCTTTTTCTTATGAAAGATAAATCAAAATTAAAACAAGCTCAAAAGTATAGATCTTTCATATTTGTATCAGGTTACCCTTTAGAATGTAGTTACATTTTAAATCATGACTATGCAGAGTAAATAGTACTAGGTAGTTTAATTTGCATTTATAATTTAAAGTATTGCTGAAGAATCACTGAGTGAAGGAGGAATGTAAACTCAGAATATGTGTTCAGCAACATTTCCTTAAGTGAAAAGAAGGAAAATACTGTAGAGTTGCTACTGTTGCTCAATATTAAATCTGAGCAGCTGGGTCTGAGTTATTTATGTGCTGAGTTATTAAAAGTAAATCAAATAAACACATGGGAGCACTAGTCATTCCATTTGCTTTCATTAAATCCCCCTCAGGTTATTTCTTTTATGTATCAGCAATTTGATCAAGCAGACCACAGGACTGTTCAAGTGTCGTGCTAATATTTTGGCATGCCCAATAAGCAGTGATAGAGGGGAAGACTTTTTTTTTTTTGCCACTCTCACAAAGTGTTTTTGAAGTGTTTATCCATATAATTATGACAAGTTGTGTTAATTAGTACTGAAGGACCCTTCTGATGTGCAATTCCTAAAATTACAGTACTCTCAACGTCTTGAACATTTGCAGGACACATTTCTGCGATGCTATGAAATATATTCATATACATGAAACTTAAAATACATTCTCAGAGTTGCAATCACAGAGTATTACTGTATTTTCTGCTTCCAGGTTTCACAGTGATTAAATTTCAAAATCAGTTATCTTAATGAGGCATAATATCTGAGAATGATCTTAGTATAATTTAAGTTAAACAAATCTAAAATATATCTTCAATCAAAAATACTGACAGGCATTGTCTCAGGCTTTTTCCCAATATGATTTCTTTGTACAGAATATCAAAAACCATACATAAATTCCATTAGTTTTTTAAGGATATCTTTCAGGTTATGTTCTCTGTTGTGCAAATGTTCCCATACACAGAAAAGAACTTCATTATATTCTACTTTAGTCTACTCCCAGTTATGCTTCTCAGGATTCATGAAAGCTCAGTGCTCTCATTCAAATTGTGAGAGAACAGACTTTAGAGGACTACGCCTTTTTGGACTGCACTTCTTTCAGGTTCATCTGCAATGAAATAAATAGTCTGGGCCCATGTTGCTTCTCAAGGAGGATTACAAAGAAATTGTCCATATGTAGGATTTAAGCCAGTGAAACGATTTCTCTTTTGTATTCTTTCTTACCAGACAGCCAGTATGGAAACTTAATCATATTTGCTGAAGGTTTACAGGAAGAAAACCTTGTTTTCATGTATGACGATGCTCCCTGATTAACCAATTAACCAATTCCCATGACTGGCATATATACATATAGATATATTACTGGTTTAAATCACTAGATACCAGTTACATCCTGTAAAATCAGCACAGTTTCTGAATTGGGGATGTATCCATGAAACTGAAGATCCTTTGAAGAAGTCTACCCATCACTTCTGAAGACACATCTCATAATGCTTTTCATTGTGATCCATTATCATGCAGGACTTGAAAAAATGTGAACTAAAATAAGTTGTTTGGACATTATATTCCCACTCCTGTCACCATTTCTCTTTTAATTCACAGCTAAACTGCATACTCCAAAACAGGTTATGAAGTTGCATAGAGTTACCTCCGAGGACTAATATTGTCAAGCATTTATGATATTTCCCATTATTTATGAATAAAACCAGGAGTTTCACATAAAAGAATATTAGCACTCAGTGTCTTCTTTCCACATAAAATGTTGGCTTTCTGAAAAAAACCCCAAACCCACGAATATCCCAACATAATTTTCTTTCCAGAGAACCTTTCCTGGTGCCCCACATAAGCTAAGTTGGTTGGTTTGCATTCCCAAGGATTGAGTTCTCACCTAGACTACAAAATATAAGTTACTGAGAACCTTCATGAGGTATTACCATACTTCTCTGAAGGCCAAAATATGGCAGACTAAAATTGGCAGTACTTGTATGTCAGTATGTATAGCACAGATAATTCTTTTAAGGAATCCTCACATAAATTGCAACCAAACAAGAGATTTCAGCCAAAATTTTTCAGTATTTGAATTGCCCTTAAATCAACAGAAAATATAGAGGAAACATTTCTTTTCATTGTCCTGGAAAAAATATGTATTTTTAAATAGCTTTCCTCTTCCTATTAAACGGAATAGCATTGCCATAAAATAAAATATTCACATTGAGCCTTCTGTATTGACTAGCAGTGAAAGAGAAAAAAAATCAAAGATACAATTATTCTTATTTGTTCTTATTTCATTACATTAGAGGAATAGTCTGCCGATATCATCTATAGGTAAATATTGCAATTAAATTGCTACAAACTGCAGCCCACGATCACCTCTGAGTTTAAAATTAAGTCCTATGCATTCCAATTTCCCCAAGCCATTTTCAAATTCATAAGAAGAAATTTTAAAACTCTCAAAAAAATTTATAATATTACAATGGTGAACAACAAATAATCATTTACTAGTGCTAGACCTCATTTCAGGTGTCGGCATTCTGAAAAAGCTGACTTTAATAAAAGGAAACAAGAATTTTTACGAAAAATAAAACCTGCCATTTGGCATCACAAATGGTATGTGGAAACTTGTGTAAGTCTTTGGAAGTTTTAAAGAAAAAGATAAGGTTTTTCTCTCAGTAGCACAAAGTATGTGCTTCCCCTAATCAGAAAAGGTTAAGATATGCTTTGAGCCACTTATTTTTGGGTCAGCAAAGTAAAAGCATTTCTATAATGTAAGGTTTCATCTTTCAACAGGAAATGTCTGCCTGGCGTAAGATTTACTTTCACAGCAATCCTGAGTTTATGATAGCAATCCCTTACGCTACAGGAAAAGTGAAGTATAACAAATGTACTATGTACTATATGCAAAACTGTAAGAAAAGCATTGCCCATTTTTCACTCGAACAATGAGCAAAAAAGTAGAAGTCTTGCAGGCTGTTTCCATTATGAAGGGAAAGTGGTGGGGGAGCTAGGTGTTCTCTGATGCTGCCTTATTTATTTACAGAAATTTATAAGGTGCTCTCTTCCTGAGCACAAGTAAAATCAAATGACAAGAGATGGTTTTCTTGCTCACTTTTCCAAACCTCTGTTAGCCAAAATGCTCTCCCACCAACTGTTTCCTCAGGGACACATTCTCCATCTTAGACTGAGCTGTGTCTCCCGCCCCTTACCAGCTCCTACGTCAGATTCTTTCATCTTTTCCTCACGTCTCCCACAGACAAACAATCAAAAAACAGCGGCTGGGAGAACTGTTACTGCTTCCAATTGCCTTGAGTGAGCCTTTCCCTTGTGCTATGAGGAGTTCCTGTAGTTTGGGTGGCAGCTACTACAGTTTTACAATAGACTGTCATTTCCTTTAAGGCCCCCAAACTACAGTGGTCTGCTGGGTCCCTCAGGTTTTAGGGAAACTTACTGAAGACTAAGTTTTTTGGGTTTGGTTTGGTTTGTTTTGTTTTTTACATTTAAATCATCTTTATTATATTTGTTTTAATAATGCATTTTAAAGCATTGATGACCAATAAGAAGAAGGTATTCCACAGAAAATAGGGCTACATTAAATAAGCATAATACCTAAGAAGCAACATTAGATGAATACGTATCACTTGCTAACAGGAAAAAAATGAACTGGAAGGGAATGGTGTTATCTGAAAAATTCAGATGATTAACCAGGAAAAGCCAAGAACCTTTCCTAGGTCACTAAGATGAATTCTAGATTACTGAGGATCTGCCACTTTATTCATCAATTTTAGTGGTTTTTCGTGCTAACAAACTTAACCACATGAAAGGTAAGGTTCCCATTTCACCATTCACCTCCAAAGCAGAAGTACAGCTGGTGTTTGTATGGGCTTGTAAGAAAGTAAATAAAAACCAATATGTACCTGACCATCTAGCTGCCTACCAGGTTACGTTCCTGCCAGAACACCTGATTTATGCATGCAGATTGAGTATCCATATATGTCAATGCAACATGTATATGCAAATATACTTTTTTTTTGGCCATTTCTGTAGAACTGCACCGATTGTATATTTTACAGAGTATGACGCGATCACTGTTTGCAATGGATCCCAATGCTTGAACATGCTGCTTTGAAAAGCGTACCTGTAAAACTACACCACGGGACTTTCAGGGGCAATGTTACTTCTTTTTTTTTTTTTGAGCCCTGAAAACAACCATTAGTCTCAACTTTATACATATATCTCTCAGTTACAGCAGCAACAATATCATTAGATAATTCTGACACAAAAAAAGCGTCAGCTGAGGTGGAGTTACCTCTGCTTTAAGGATGGAGGTCTTGTATAAGCCCAGTCAGACTACCAGCTCATTTCAAGCTTGCTGCTGAATTTATATTAAGTGTTAATGACTTCCAGCTAATTCTAAATTGGAGTTAAGAGCTTACAACAGAAACTGACCCTTGCTGTCCCAGAGGAAAAGTGGGAGTGAAATGATTATCTGGGGCTATTTGTTAGGTCTGAAAACCCACTTAATGGATTAATAAATCAAACAGTGAATGAAGCTGGTTTTGAAAGTAGGCGTGTGGATTCTAGTACTAAATAGGTGTTTCATGTGAGGGAAAGGTGCGGGTTATTATAGACTGAATTAAATCAGCGGAACTGTATCCTGTATATCCTCGAAGCAGTACGACACTTGTTCTAACTTTACTATCACCATCTCTTCCTACAAGTATTCAGTAAAGCACCCTTGTATGTGTACCTTACGCAAAATGCGTCAACATAACACACACATAAAATTTGGTATGTACTAAAGCAGTACACTAGTAATATATAAATTTATGAGTGTTTATATAGGTAGAATAGTCAAGCGCTGTCAGGAAGCATCAAAGACAGCTTAGTACTCATGTTTAGGATATTTTCTGGTTGTAGATAGAAAAATATATCACTGAACTGCCATAGAAGAAAAATGACAGCAAAAGGAAGACAAGCTTGCTTAGAAAAACTAAGACAAAGTGAAGCCCAAAACCTCATCTTTCCTGACCGGTGCGTGGCATAGCATAAGGGCCGTCCCAATACAACTGCTTTTTCCAAGTCATATACAGTTCACCAGCAGATGTATACAAAACCAGTGCAAGAAATGGTACAAAAGCCACACACATTACCCCGAGATTCCTTCACTAACTGGCCAATCAACCAATCAATCATCTTCATTAAAACAGTGACATCTAAAGGGGTCTCAGAAGATCTGTCCTGGAGTCTTTTAAAATGTTTTTTTATAATTATTAAAGTCCTTAGACTTGCAGTTACACAGCTACAAGCAGAACACATGCCCGACTGGTTTTTACAAAAATGGTAGAAGTAGTAATGATGAAAATAGGTTTGCTCTCTGACCACATATAACACTTAATTTATGCAAACTTGAAAGGCACTACATGCTACTATTTGCTGTAGGGTACTGCAATGCTCAGAGTGTTTACTCAGCAGAATGATTGACTCAGCAAAATCACTTTTTCAAACTCTTACCTCATTACGTGCTTATATATTACAGTGGAATAAGGCCATAGCTTATTGTATTCAGTGTTAAATACATAAATGCAGAACAAGTAGGTACCATACTAACTTAGTTTTCACATCACAGATCTCTTAAGACAGAGTACGTTAGGTATGTCCCCTTGCCCCAAGAAAGCTTTGTAACAAAGCAGTCTGGGATATGATTCTTGAGGTAAAGCCAATTCCTAAACCATGCTCACCGATACTAGCGCTATAGCACCTTCCTCCATAAGAATTTGTCCCTATTCATCCAAGATAGTAAACTTTCAAGCTAACTCCCAAGAATCATCCTCAAATAGCATTTTCCAAACATTTTCCAGTCCATGACAGTCAGTTTCTAATAATGCATTTAGTATAACCTCAGTGGAAGGAAACCTATACTTCCAGTAAATCAGGATACACCGTCCCAGAAATCTTACTAAGCGTTCAGAAAATATTAAATTGGAAGGAACTCATAGCCTGTTTGGACAGGGTTAAAATTCAATATGATCTTAGACAATTACAGAAGTGGCTTAGGATCCAATAAAGTCAGGTGCAAAATACTTAGCTTAGATCAGAAAAATGGCATGCACAAAACCAGAATGAAGAATGATTAAGCAGTAGTTCTTAAGAAGAGATTTTTAAGGAGTGCCATGGATCACAAGCTGAACATAAATCAAAGTTTTGTTCTGTGGAAAGAGGCAGGCATCACATTGGGATGTATTTTACAACAGTGCCTGTGAAAGACTGAAGAAGGAGCCCTTCCTGTGACTGTGCCAGAAGGCATCCAGACGCTTGCCCTGGAAACACCAAACTGGAAAAGAGGTTCACCATTTAGAGAGAGTCTGAAAAGGGGTGACAAGAACAAGAAAGGGTGAGGAATCAAGGGGAAGGGGATGAGGAGACAGGGGAGGAGGAGAGGAAGAAAGGAGAAAGGAAAGGCGGAACTGAAGCAACTTAATCAAGACAAGACAGGCGGAAGGTGAGAGTGGCATTCAAATCATTGAAGTAAGCTGAAATGAGAACAACTATTAAACTGTTTAGAGTTATGACAGTAAACGGACATAAAGCTGTGGGCTTAAACTTCAACAGCAAAGATAAGTTATGCACTGGGGGAAAGCTAATAAAGCTATCTGGTGGGCCCAGGAGAGCGTGAGCGCTCCACTACTAGAAGCCCTTAAGACAAATATGTTAAGAGATGCAGGCATACTTGAGTCTTCCACTGGGGCTAGAGAGATCTCAAGAGGCACTTTCCAGCCTTAAATTCAATTATCCTGTGATTCGACAAAACTATTGCCATCATAATATTATTCATCTCTTTAAAAACTATGCAGCCACCACAGAAATAAAATAGAGGGAGAAGAGGAGCAATGAGTTTTTTAATAAGTTTCTTGTGAGTGATCTGAAGGAAAGTCCCTGCTAAGGTCCTGGGTGCCTAGTAAGGAAAGCTCCAGAGGAATACAACTCTAATATTTCCCATTATTCCATTTATCTTCGTTTTTACACTCACTACTTTTCTTTAGATTCCATTTTGTTTGTACTAATCTTAGTGCATCACATCTTCCACAGCAATTTTCAAATACATCCCCTCAGAATAGTCCAAGAGATCCCCTGCATGATAAAGAAGTGCCAGGAATCTTTTTCTTCTTTTTTTTTTTTTTTTTTTTTTTCAAATGAAAAATGGTTTTGGTNNNNTTTTTTTCCAAATGAACATGGGTTTGAGTTAATAATATGCTGAGGGAGCAGCTGCACTCAGCAAAACTCCAGCTATAAAACCCTGAAAAGCTTGTGTTTCTTTCACATCATACTGCAGCCAAGCCAGCTGAGTCTACATCTGCCTCAAATCACTGGCAGGTAACATTTGTGTCTCGCTACAGGGATGTAGTCCCACTGGGTTACTCTATTTATTCGAGGCAGAGCAAACTGAAACATTTGGTTTAGCTTGAATTTGTGTTTCTCCCCAAAGTTCACATGAATTTCAATGGGGCTTTTCTGCATTGTTTTGTTTCTACGTATTTTTTTTTTATTGTATCTATTGTATACTTGCAGCAACAAACAAAAGCCATAAAACTGATTCAGGATTGCAAAGGCCATTTATGCTGCCATGTGCTACAAGGGCTGTGGCAAAGCAACACACCGTGTTCATGTTTGTCAATTCTGCACAGAAACTCAAGATGGGCAGCACCGAGGTAAATTTCAGTTAACAAACTATAAAACTGGTGGGATATTTATACGCAGAATGGCAATCAAGGTACCTTTGCTTTTCTCTTTATCTAGCCCACAACTGGTTTAACTTTTACTAGTTGCGACCTTCCTGGTGCCATTTCTGTCCGCATTCCCTTAAATCATTTCTGTTCCCATAAATCCCTTCTGCACTGATAAAACTGCACTGAGTTTGTTTGTGTTTACAGGCTGTCATTCAAAACATATAGTGTGAAAAATTGTTCTCCAGTCTCTTAAATGATGTGTGCACATACCAAGCGACTGATTTGGGCAGTACTGCTTGACCAAACCCTAACATTCAAGGCTAAGAACGCCAGATAAGCAAAACACCGAGCATACTTTATAACATTGCTATTTGCCCTACAACCCTGCCCTGCTCACCTTTTGCTATCCTTCCAGCTCCCACCTCTCCCTTTCATCTGCTCCTTCTCATGACTCAGGATCCACAGATTTGGAGACTGGCTTAAATAAGTTTCTTCCAGTGATGCCTTCAGCATCTCCGCCTCCTACTCTGCCTTCTCTAACATCAGTGCTGCCTTCTCCTCCCTCAAGAGACCTGAGATAAAACTATTTAAGGATTATTTTGACCTGCATATTTACAGTTTTGAGACTATACCTTGCCCCTAGCTGTCTACATGACAGTACTATATTCTGAAGTCCCTGAGTCAACGTACTTAGCCAGAATAAATGGTATAACATAGGAACTTCAACAATTATGCTAGAGGAAATAAACATAAATAGGTATTCAGATCAATTAAAAAAATATCAAAAGACACTGATGGCAAATATATGGTTGTTCCTTAACTGTTTTGAGAGGACAAAGAAGGAATTATTTGAGAAAAAGTTTGAAATTAATGAATTGATTTCTCTATATGAATGTAAGCAAGAAATTAGTGCCCAAGCCCAGTGGAAAGACTCAAATAGAACACTTGCACATGGAAAGAGAATCCATTTTGCTTGTGTTTATAAATAAGGCATGTAAACAACCAATAAGAATATGCCAAGGCAGGCCCACAATATCCACTCTGGAGTTTGGACTTTAGACCTCAGTGAAAATGTGAGTCAGAAAGCGTGAATTAGTGTCATCAGGTGTAGCCTTAAAAAGACAACTTGACACATTATCAAGAACAAATGATTACAAATGAAAGCAACAGAGAATGAATTTTCTACTCATTTTAAAGTCTAAGTATGATCTCAGCTTTCAAAGCAGGCCTCCTGCAGCTTTTATTTGACTTTCATGGCACAGTAATTTATGACACAGTGATGAACTACAGTTGCTTGTTTTGCTCACAGCACTTACAGTTCTTTATGACGTGGTTACCTATAGGCCAACACACCAGCGACCGTGAAGTCAAAATGTCACTGAGATTACAGCTCAATCTGCATTTGCCGTAGACATTAGTAGGAAAAATAAACAACATGAACTGCATGTATAATTTAGCAACCATAAGCATAAAATTTGCAAGTGTCAAATGAGCTTTCATTGTCATGGGTTCAGAGAAATATCAAGGACTCATCCAGTCCTTTCCTTAGCTCAGAAATAAAGTGAGGTGGATCTAGGCCATCCCTCACACGTACTTACCTTCTGAAAAATCTCCAGTGAGTGAAATCCTACATTCTCTCATTATGGCTTGTTCAAATGCTTAATTATATGCATAGCTGTCTAAAGTGATGCTCTTTTTCTGCAGACCAAGCTAATTTTTAATCGTTCTATTTCAAATGGACATGGAGACCTTTATTGAATTTTATGTTGTTGACTGCAAAACATTTCTCCAGTTCTCAGTCCACTTTCATATTTAAACTTACTTTCTTCTCCTAGCTATGAGTCTTATACACATCTTATGAGGATATTCTGTCAGTTATCCCCCAAGCTATAACCAGAAGGATTAAATTGCGCTGAGACTAGGAAAGCCTTTAGCAAACCCTTATTGACTTTCATATCAATGTGGCCTTGAACTTACTGGAACTGGACTTAGATGATATTAAAGCTAATATCAACTGCCCTTTGTGTCATCTCCCTAATCTGTTTTTGAAAATATGCTGCAGGACTGTTATAAATACTTCTGAAATGAAGACAAATAATATTTGCTGTTTCCCCCCCAAGAACTTCTGGTTGTTTTGTGGTTTTGGTTTTGTGGTTTTTTTGGTTGGTTTTTTTTTTTGTTTTTTTTTTTTGGGGGGGGTGTTATGGGTAGAAATCCAGGTGAGAACTACATTGCGTGATATTATTATAAACTATAACATGTGGGATCCCCTCTATTCCCAGAGGATTCCAGAGTGTAACCACTACTAATCCAGGGTGCACTGTAAGCAGTCACAGGTGATTTTCAATTTTCTCAAAGAGCACACCTGAATTACCTTTTTTCTAACCTGACATTTTGGCTCTCCCCCTCCTGTTTCTCATTAATATTACTGCATTAACCAGAGAGTCACAATAATCTTTTTTGATAAATTCAAGAAAAAAGCCTTACCACCCTACCCTGTACCCTATATTATCTTCTTCAATAAGTATCTGCAAATAAATGTCATACCTATCCTTTTTTTTTTTATTACTTTAACTACCTTTAACTAAATTCTGATATATTTATAGAACCATTGCTTAATGCCTTTTACGTATGTTTTCCTGATTAATTGACTCCTTACGTTAGGAGCTCTGATTTTGTTCCTATAAGCTCGTGTTGTCTTTGCTTGTACTTTTTCATTATTGGACTATGAGGTTACCAGGACCCTGTTTATTGACAGCTGCTTGTTCTTCCTTTCATTTTTGTGAGTCAGGTTTGTTTGCCAGAATGTTTGTGTTCTCTCTTGGTTTCTTTTTTTCCTTAGTTTCCTTTCATAGACTCTAACCTAGCAACTCTGATTTTGCTGAAATAGGCTTTCCTGAATCCCTTATGACTGTCTGGTTCTGATGATTTATATTTTTTCATGACGTGGACAAATGCTTATTAAGGGATGAGGCTGGGAAATTGCTGTATTCATTTTACAAATAAAACATTTCCAATGTGATACCCTGTCTTCTTGAGTGCAAAATGGTGACACCTATCTCACCGCCTGGTCCCTTGAGTTTTGTAA
>VZTL01044933.1:0-17617 GCA_013400535.1 Scopus umbretta | reverse complement strand
CACCCAGGGATCCTGCTGGAGCTTGGAGCCGGCCTACAAGGGGTCAGGTAAGTAGCCTGAAAACAAATTCCACAGCCCATTTCAAGGGTGTCACTCTTAGTATTTCTTCTTAGTTCTTAAAGCCTAAGAAGAAAAATATTTTGATAGATAAACTAGACACCTCTCTTCTCTTAGCCTGGCTAATGGGGCATATAATATAATATGTATTGTTTACGTTGATAAAAGTTTCACAAATTGATTTGCAGGTCACCTTTAATGTATAAAAGTGTGCATATTTGAATAAGAAATGTTTAGTTTGCCATACATACTGTGTTTTCTGCCTTCTCTTACAACATGCTGTGTGTTATGTTTAGATGAGTTCATGGTCTTGCAAAACCATGACTGGCTGCAGAAATGTCAGGTTTGTTAACATGACTGAGGCTACAACAGTTATTGAACTGAGTGAGTTAGGTCAGCAAACCAGCTAGTCCAGTAGTTTTTATGAAACATTTGCTATGTGCGAGATCTTCTAGCAGACTGATCTAGGGAGTTTGTCCTCACTTGTTGAAATTGGTGTTTTCTTGTTTGAAATGAGGGTTTGTGTCCTTTCCAAAATGAGCTTGTGTTTTTTAAAGCTTTGTAAAGATCTTGCTGGTTGAATTCCCTCATCCTTTTTTATTTTGCTCCTCTGTGTAAAACTGGCAAAATCCTGTGATCAACTTCTACAGGGCAAACTACCTGTTGTCTGAAAAAGTTACTTTTGCAGTTTCTTATCTCCTAGTTTTCTTGTTTGTATGTGTTCTGGTATTATGAAGGAAAGTAAACAGATTTAGGAGTATTTCCACTTCCTAGAGGAGATCAGAATATGTGCAGTATTTTCATGCAGTTTTTTGCCAGTCCTCTGTTCATTCTTACTGTCAACTTTTGAACCTGTAGTAATTTTACAGCGGCATCTTTGGGTTGGTGTGCAGTACTAACTTTCAGACGGATCTGTGTGGCAGCTTCTGCAATGGCATTGTTTTTTTCTACCCGTCTCTGTTCTCTTACAAAATATACTTCTTTTCTTGGTTGTTGCTATAGACTGACTTGTGATCCACGTAGTGTTTTCCATCTGGAATTAATATCATAGATATTATGATAGTGCTGGCACTTGGGAGGGAATGTTTAAATAACATACGACATATATATTAGCTTGGTGTTTAGCTCAGAGTATTTTTTGCTTTCAGTGCCCTTTCACGTAGCTTTGCCTTGTCCTTCTGTAGCTTTTTATGCTCCTGTGCACTTGCTTAACTTTAGTTTGCAAGGCAACAAAAGTTACCTACTTCATTGCTCACCACCTGCTTTCTGAATTATAACCACAGACCTGAAGCCTTCATAATGCTGATGAGGCTGGTCAAGTCCTACCCTGTGGTTTAGCAGTTTTTCAGACACTTTTGTAGAGTTGTCATGAATTACAGAGGCAACCGGCCGATATCTAACAGTGTGGTAGCAGCTGAGCTAATGGCTCTGACTTCTAAAACCATGTTGTGTAGTCTGGTGTAGCATCATCTTTACATTCTATTATTGCAATTAAGTTGTAAGGTACAGAATTACAGTGTATTGTCCAGTAATTCCTAGTATCAGCTCTATAACCTTCCTTAAACTATAGGTAAAGTATTTTATCTTAGATATTTTTTTAGAAGATGGCTGTAGGGATGGCTGTTGCTCAAGAGATTCAGAAAATGACAGATCCTGATTCTGGTATGTCTGCCTCTACTGCTACTATGTAAAAGCTGTTCTGAAGTAGAATGGCTAGAGGGGCACTTGAGTGACCAAATTTGCTGTTTCAGTGAGAAGTGTGGGAGATGTTCTTTTGCAGAGTGTTATAGGGGTACTGCATGCTGGCTGTTTGTGATGACACCTGTGTATGGGTAATACTCAGCTTTTTCTTTCTGCCCCATCTGTTCCCTTTCATGGGCAGGGCTTCATTCAGGTGCATAAGGGTGGAGTGTAAATGAGGGCTGCATTAACTGCTGCTTGCAGAGCACAGTGTAGGTGGTGTGAGAGGTTGTCACAAGAATGTCAAGGAATGTGTGCATGTCATGTATTGATCTGTTTTATAGGAGTCCAGATAAGGATCTCCTAGGACCTGGAGGTAATTGTAGATGATATTCTGGGACTGAGTATGGTCTTTTGTTATTTAAACAGTGATAAGTAAAATAATTCACCTCTTTGTGGTGCTTTTTCTCACGGAACTTTAGAAGGTGTGAACTGTATCTAGTGTTGGTGTCCAGCTGAATAGCATTGACAGTATAGAAAACCTCAACAGCCATTTGCATTGGACTGTCTTATGCTGACTCTGATCTCTGATGCTCTTGGTGGGCTGGGCTGGGACTCTCTGGAAAGATACTTTTCTTCATGTACTCTGCTGACTCAGTGCAGGCCCCAAGCTGGGATCCCTTTTTGTTTAAGTAGGATGGAGCAGAACTACAATTCTGAAATTTGTTCTGCTCTGTGGTGGCATTTCAAACACAGGAATAAAAAAAATGTTTCTTGGCTCTGGAGGGAAGGGAAGTGCCTTTGTCTAATGTAAGAGAGCTGTTAAGAGTTGGTACATTCACATATGTGGTTGTGATATCTTGGTTGTTAAGTGTCATGATATCTTTCATGAAACCCTTCTTTCTCTTTCAGTTTTAAGATAAGTCTGGGACAGGTGACTCAACACATTAAAAAGCAATGTGACTTGGCATTCCTGAAAATGAATCTTTTGTAATGAATAGTCCTGAAGTGAACAATGTGGTAGTGTTGGACCACATGGTTTCTTTTGACTCTGACATCTGCAAATATCTCATTTGCTGTTTCGCCCAGTAACACAAGCTGTGTCTTAGTCTCCTCACTGTTCTCCAGAGCTGTTTGTTTTCTTCCAGAGTGTTTTTCTAGTGTGTTTACTGTCCTTGGATTTTTCTCTGAAGCAGTGTTTCCAAACTCTTGGTTTTCTGAAACTTTGTCTGCTCAGTGATGTGAGCTCAGGCTGTTAACTATACGAGAGGCTGGGAGAATGCAAGAGCCAAGGTATCGAGGGTTTCTTTCTACAGAGGGAAAAAACACTGTCTGAGGGATTTCAGTGTGCATTTAGTATTTTTCACTGACACCGTGATCGGGTTGAAGCAACATGTAGTTGTCAGGGTAATGCCTTGAGAGGCGAGTGACAATTTGGATGTGAATTAAGAATAAAGATAGAGGGAAGGTGGCAGTCACGTCGGTGGTAGGTGTGTATCCTGTGCCATTGTGAGCCATGGGGAATGTTCAGGAAACTGCTCTGTAGCATGAAGACAGAGTACAACCCTTTTTGTCCTCAGGAGGACCTGGTGGAGAGACTTGTTGGTCTGAGTTCATATTGGTTCTACCTGCTGTGCTTCTTGGCAGTGGAAGTAACCCATGGAAATACCTGTCTTTCTGAACAGATATGAAGTTTGCAAGCCAAGTGAGGATGGCTCGGAGTATGTTACTCTCTCTGTTTACTTTCGGGAGAAGACAATGAGGCAATCCAGCAGTACTTCAGGGACCATTCTCTTTGGTCAGCCACTATTAATATCTGTGCTGAAACACAAGCTCACTGTGGATCACTTGTACAGTGTAATTTTGGAGCAGATCAGGTAAGTCATGTTCATACCTTTGAATCTTATGCAAAGTTCTAGTGGTCACTCATTCAATTACACTGTAATAGGATTATTGCATCCTTGTTAATAGGAAGAATTTTCCTTGATTTGTGTGTGGCATATAAACCAGGATTTGCATTGCATTAATGTCTGGAGGCCTCAGGGATGTTTCGAGGTCCTGTTTTTTTGGGGTCTGTAAAAGCAGGCTGTAAGATGCTGCTGGTGGTGGTCACAAGGGGAGCTATCTGCTTGGCATTGCAAAATGGGTCAGGAGCAGAACTGAGGCCATGTTTTCAGGGCTCTCAGATGGGCCGCCATAACTTATTTTTGCCTCTTCCATCTACTGCCAGTAAAACTTGGAACAAGCAGTGAGAACAGAGACTTAACTGGTTTGCTGTTGTTTGACTCATTCTGAGAGCTCTTGGCTTGTAAATGGTGCTGTACAGGATTGGGTTCCAGTTTGCTGAGGGGGATTGGACAGCAAGAACTGGTGATGGAGAGGGGTGCTGTTGTGCTGATGTACAGCTTTGGTATGATTGTGTGATAAACATATTCCCTCTCTTTAGCCGCTATGTGAAACTCCCTTTGGTGGAAGAATACTCTACACCCTGCCTAGACAAAGGAACCTGCAATGGCTCCAGTGGTGCTGCTGAAGGTAAAGTCCTTTCAAAATTGGCTGGAAGCTTTTCAGCACTTAAAAGCATTTGGTTTGTGCTGTGTGTATTGGCTTAAGCTCTAGCAAATTGTTTTTTCACAATGATTAAACCATGCTATTGCATAGGACTTCTGCATGGTGTGGTGAGGTTTCTTGTAGACCGTTTTCCTTCCAAGGGAGATCAGATGTGCGTAAGAAGCAGCAGCAGAACAAGGTGTGGCGTGCATTCATCTTGACCAACGTTAGGGAAGTTCTTGCTTCCTTATTAGGTGTTCAGGTGCCTCCCTCCAGAGGCAACTCCTTTCCTAATATTCCCGTTGGTGATGAAAACTGGCCTGTTAGATCACAAAGGCAAATTCTGGAGAAATAAAGTGGAAGTGGTATCTTCTGTTCATGGCCCAAGAATCACAAGGTCTCATTCCTAGATTAGATGCTTACAAGGAAGCTTTTAACGCTGATGGCTAAAGCATGTTTCCCTTCCTTCTTTGAAATGTTTGACTTGTGCTGCTGTGAGAGTAGTAACTGGAACAAGTTAAATGGGAAATTTTACATGGGGAAAAAAATCTGCCCGTTTTTCCCAAAGAATGGAAATAACTTTCCTGGAGACTTACATGTTCCCTTCTGTAAAGACACTCAACTGCAACCTTGCAACCTCTCACTTAGGAAGTTGCTAGGGTATGCTATCAGAAGGCATGATTGTTAACCTCCTGTGAACTGAGCACTCTCCATCATGTCTGATGCTAGGATATAAACCCCAGCATACTACCTGGCATCTGCCAAAGGCAAAAATACAACTTCAGATGTAGTGGTTAGCAAGCACAGATTTCTTTTTTTGCGTGTCTTTTCATTACTTTTGAGTAATCAGTGTGTGCCATAACAGGCTCATGCAAACAGCTGTCAATGTGAGGTGTCAGTCTAAAATGTCACTGAAGCTCTTTAATATTATGCTTGTTTTAAATTTTGCCAGGTGACGTTGAAGAGATGGAGCATCAGGATGGCGGACAGGAAGGCAAGGAAAAGCTGACAGAAGTTGATCCCTGCCACTCTGAGGGCTGTATGCAGATCGAGTCAGCAAGAGACCTGCAGCCTTGCAAGAAGCAGCATTTTACTTTTAGCCTCGTGAATTCTTCTGGGACCTCTGAGATAAACTCCATTGTAGAAGGAAAACTCTTAAAACTGAATGGTTATTATTGTCTTGCTATCTCTTTTTTTCTTCCTTCTCCTTACATCTTTGCAATAAATGTTTCTTCTTTCTTGTAGCTTTTTCTGCACTTGCTCTTGACTGGGATTCTGATACACGGAGGCTACTTTTTGATGAACAGGAGGCACAGGTTGTAGTATGCTCTTTTCGTAAATAATCTATATATAAACTTGCATGGTACTTAAAAGATTACAGTAAACTGTGAAATGTAGGTGTAGCTCCTTTCATAAAAATTGGAGTCACCAGCATGAGATGTATTTACTTGAAATCTTTTAGTGATAAGGTCTATAGATCTATAATTGCTGATCTATTTCCAGTGTGTTCTGAAAAGCAGACATTTTAATTTCAAAGCTAAGTAGTCTAATTCATAGTCCACTCAAAAACCAAACAAAGCAAACCCCAAAACTTGAGAGAAACCTGAAACGAAGTTCATAGAGCCTAGTAGAAAGTTCAGTATTCTTTCTGTGAGAGTTTCTGCTGGATCATGTTTTGTAACAGAATAACCTGTTGTTACTCTTCTGCAAAAACACAAACCCCACCAACTTTGAAGTAAGAACATACTATATTTTCTCTTATGGACTTGTGACACAAGAAAGAAGTGGCTTGAAGCTTAAGATAATTGGAGGGGGGGTGGCAGAAATAGGCAGCATGGTGAAGGTGAGCATGTTCCTTTTCATTATGTCAAGGATTAAAGACTACATGGAACTGAATAAAGCATGCATCTCTTTCACTAGGCATTTGAAAAACATGGAAGTATGTTACAACCACAGAAGAAGAAGGCTGTGGTAGCCCTCAGAGACTGCATAGAGCTCTTCACTACTATGGAAACGCTTGGTGAACATGACCCGTGGTAAGAGCCTCTGTCTGCCTGCTGTGTTTATTGTAAAATGCCATAACTGTTAGAGTTCACATTATTTGTCATGGGATTCTAATAATTTCCCAGGTCTGTCCTTTTGTCTTCATCTGTGAGAAGTCTGTCAGTTTTGTGTTAAGTCATTGACTCAACAGGCTGCAGACAGGGATTAATAGAAAGAATTTGCTTCCTGCCTTTATTTAAAAGAAAAAAAGAAAAAGTGGCAGTGAGCATGTAGCTTCCAAAGATCAGGCTGTTTTTAATTCCTCAGCATACATCTGCCTTTCAGACAGTGTCAGAGGAAGCCGTTGTGGTAGTAAAGAGTAAAAGCATATGGCTATCTTGAAGTTTAATCCTGTATTATTTCTAGCTTGAACCAGTTCTGACCTGCTCCTAACTCTAAAAAATCCCTAGTCCAGAGGGGCTTAGGTGCAGCAGATCCTAAGTGACCAAAATGAGATTGCTGTGTGCGCAGATGATCTTTGGAGGTTGTTTGCTAGCTGTGCAAGAAAATAACTTATAGTGCAGTAGGTGATTGTTTATTATTAATTTCCAATTACAAGCTATAGATGTGTTTGCAACTATTACCTGTTGGAGCTACATCAGGAGATAATAAAGGGGACCTTTAAACCTTTTTTGAATTTACAAAAGAAGAATTAATCTTTGTACAATGTTCAGTTAACACACTTGCATAGGGCATTTTCCTGTAAAGTGAAAGCAGGTTGCAGTTTGGAAACTGCTGAGGAAGTGTGTTCACCTGCATATTCCCCAGCCAAATTGCTTTCTGTGTCAGGGACTGTACTGTGTTCCTGATGCTTCTTTTAATGGTAGGCCAGAAGCTTTTCTATTAATGTAATCATTCCTTTCCTTGCTTGTTACTCCTTCCTCAGGTACTGCCCTAACTGTAAGAAACATCAGCAGGCCACAAAGAAGTTTGACCTGTGGTCTTTGCCGAGGATTTTGGTAGTGCATTTAAAACGCTTCTCGTACAGCAGATACTGGAGGGATAAACTTGACACTGTTGTGGAATTCCCCATCAGGTAGGATTCTTCCCTCAAGCTTGGAAGAGCTTGAAGAAGCTGGTCAAGAGAAGTGTACTTTTGACATTACTATTGGGTGGGCTTGCTATTAAAGCTGTAACTGCAACAGCTCTGTCTTCCAGGTTCAAACTGGAAGACAACAGGCATGAGTTGAGTTGGTTTTTTTTTGGTGTTTTTTTGTTTTGTTTTGTTTGGCTGGTTTGGTTTGGTTTTGGTGGGTTTTGTTTTGTTTCTGTTTAGTGGGTTTGTTTTTTTTGTTTTGTTTTGTTTGTTTTTTAATTCTTAACTTTAATCAGTTCTACACATCTCAAAGAACACTAGTTACTAGAGGGTACTATTTCTTCTGAAATTAGGTTAAAACTATGTGGTTCTGCTGAACCAAGATAACTTCTACAGAGAATTTAGCAAATTTGTTGGGCAGAGCTGCACTTGTAGAACTGAGGATTGCACAAGTACCACATGAAAGCTTGCCTCGTCCCTCTGCTTCTGTTTGTCAGTATCCTGCTGCAGGATGAAGTGTATTCCTTGCTACTCCTATCTCACTTTTCCATGCCTACATAGGGATGCTCTGACCTGTCTTTTATTCAGCACCTCCCTCTTAATCTTTTGGCAGCACTTGCTGTGTTTACCAGGACCTGCCCTGTGTGAGAGGGGTAACATGTCTGGTCTTTACACTAATAACATCTGACCATTGAGTAGCTGAGTGCAGCACTTCTCCACAGTGCTGCCTGCCTGCAGAGCTTCACTGGTGTCATGCATCACTTTTTAAAAAGTGCTGAATACTGATGTACTGATAATTTTGGATTTCCTTCCAGGGGTTTAAACATGTCTGAGTTTGTCTGTGACCCAAGAGCAGGCTCGTATGTGTATGACCTCATTGCAGTTTCCAATCACTATGGAGCCATGGGAGTTGGCCACTGTGAGTAGCCGCTTCTCTGTCCTTTGTATGCAAGCATAGAGGTGTCATGGGAGGGCTCTGTGTGTTGGAGATGTGCAGCAGCCCTCAGATGTCTAGTCCAAAACTTACCTGTGTTATGTATGCAGGTGAATATCATATTGTGAAGGTAATGTCCTTCCTACTAGGATTTGCAGAGCAGCTAGCCAGTTTGTGTAGTTTGCAGCTGCCTGAGGTCTGACTCTGATGCCTGTGGGACCTTGGTTAGTAGTCATCTGAGTACGTGATGGTGTTCCCCAATTTGAGTGGAGTCAAGATTTTTTTTTCAACCCTGAACATGAAATTGTGGAAAGGAGCTTCTTAACTGGAGACTGCTGTGGAGAGGCTTCAGTGTGAGCTGTCAGGTCAGCTCCAAGACACGGCTTCTCGCCCAGCAGCTGTTTGTCCAGTGTGGGTGCAGCATTACAGTTGCAGAGCAGATTGCCAGCAGTCAAGCCAGCCAAGCAGGAGTTTGCCTGGTTCTCTCAGTGGTGGTGAATCAAGGTCTGATGAGCAGCAGTCGTCCATAGGCCAGGAAGACAGAGCAGAAGGTGTATCTTGTCATGAAGCTGGGTCTGATGCCTTTCTGCATTTCCTACCCTGAATTCTGTTTGCTGCAATAGCAATTTAAAGCACTTTTTTTTTCTCCTTTCATTTTCTTTTGTTCCAGACTTTTCCCAAAATGAGCCACAAACAAATGTGTAGTTCTCAGGACCTCTTGATTGCACAGCTGGCACTAGCTTGCAATAGAATGTCTCCACCTTTGCACTAAGAAGGGCTCACATAGTAGGGAAAATGTCACACCATCAGGAGAAAAAACCCCTTTGTTATATAGTGACAAGTCTGTATTTTCTGTCACTGGTTTTGTTACAGCATAGACGAAATGCATCTGTAGGTGGAGATCCCTGTATCAGGTGTCTGTGCAGATCCATGCTGTAGGTGATACTTCTAGAACCACCCAGTAGCGTTGTACTGTGAAAGGATGATGAACTGTTTGGCAGTGTATGTGCTTAACTCATAGAGTGTGTCACTGTAAACTAGCTCCTGGCCTCCTGTGCATGCTCAGTTTTAGTCTTGAGCATTGCTGGTGCAGCACAGCTGGCGCAGCATTACCTACTGGTCTTCCGTGGAGCACTGAGCTGCAGTTTTTTCTCCTGACAGACACTGCCTACGCAAAGAACAAAGTGAATCACAAGTGGTACTACTTTGATGACAGTACTGTATCAGTGGCTTCAGAAGACCAAATAGTGGTGAGTATTTGGCCTGAGGCTAACCTGAGTTTGTGCTGAAAGTGTGGTTCCCTGCTTTGGGTGTTACATTTCCAGCCAAGCTCCGTGGATTGTTTCAGATGGTTTTCTTCTTTGTTTGGTAGACAAAAGCTGCATACGTGCTGTTTTATCAGCGCCGAAACAGTGAGGAACATACTGCCCCATCTCCTCCCCAAGAAGAGTGTGACGGCATGGATACCAACTAAACATCACCTCCAGCACTTGGCCACCATGTTAGCAGTCGGTCTTCTAAAGCTATGCCTAAGGCATCTGAAAATTTTTCTTCCTTCTGTAGGAGTCAAGCAGAAAAATCTAGCACTGAAAGCTTCAGTGCTGAGGGTTGCAGAATAGCACTGGAGAGCCAGGAATAGGTGCTGACACCTGGGTATTTAGAGGCCAAAAATAATATATATTGGAGCTTCAATAAAGTTCTTTTTAAAATCTGGCTGAGCTGTGTGGCTAGAGGCAGGGGTCGGGGCCGAGCTTGGCTGGGGCTGTGGGTCTTGGCCAGAGGGTTGTAGCTGGTCTCGGGAGAGTACAGCCTGAGCTGGAGGCCAGGTCGCAGCTGAGCCTTGTGGGGCCCTTGGAGGAGTATGGTGGGTACGATTCTGTGAATCGGTGTGGGGGCTTCTGCCAGCTCTCTGGTGTTGCTGTTGGGCCCTGCCTGTGTCAGGGAGGCGTTCTGCACCTTTTCTGGATGCTCAGGTCAAGTCTTTGTACATCTGGCCTGTCTGTTGCGGTCTCTCCCATCATTCCCTTGCTAAGCAGCAAATGTTTCTCTTGTGTCCTTTCACTGATGCATTTGAGGGTCTTCTGGGCAATTTTGACTTACCATTTTTCATGTGAACACTCAGTCCTGTAACGTAGGGAACTTCACTGGCAGCGAATCGTACCTGCCTATGGTATGGCATATGCGTAGGCTGATCCACACAGTGATGCAGGGTACAGCTGCTCTGGCTCCCATTCTTCTGCAGAGAAAATATCATCCACAAGGTTGGCGATTTATTGTCCTCTCTATCTCCTACGCCCCTCACTTCCAGGCTGCTCTGTAAGTACTTTTCTGTCTCCACCATTTCTTGTTTGGTTTGCGCAGTGGCAGCATTTTTGTCCTTTTTTGCTCATTTATGTGACTCCTTGGAGGTTTTTCTCAAGCAGAGCTCACCACTCTGTCCCAGAGCGGTCACGTGTAAGGATAACAGCCCAGTGCAATGGATTGTGTGAGTTTTCAACCTTTTCTCTTGCAACTTTTTTTTTTTGGTACTGCTCTTTCAGCCTTTCTCTTCCTCCCTTGAGCACTGCCCTTTAGATCCCCCACCCCATCATCTGCCGTGAGGCTGCAGGTGTGACGGTTCTGTCTGAGGTCTCTCTTTGCCTTAGCTGTTCAATAGTTCTGCTCCATCCTTTCAGCACAACTGGCAAATGCTCTTCCCTCTGTCCTCCTTTACTGTCTATGTTACTTGTAGGACTCGAGTTGTCTTCTTGAATGAGGACTCCTGTGAGCACTAGATCACGTCAGTCCTCAGTGGAGGACTGTTGGTCTGTGTTTTTTAGGGAAAGATCTAGCTCAGGGTGGTGAACCAAACAGGAGGGTTTTTCCTTCTTGAAGCCAAGTGCGTTGGCAGAACAAAAGGCTAATACAGCCTGCTGCCCTGCCCTGCCCTCCCCTCCATGAAATGCATGCTTGCAGCCACTCGGTCCTCTGTGCACTGTCCCTGTGGCTTCACTGCTGACCATAACCTTCTCTGATGGTCAGCGTAACAGCGGTCATCCACGTAACTCCAAATATGCCAGCTCAGCTCCCTTTCCGCATCTCTCAGTGACAAGCTCCATAGGAAATTCTTGTGTGCCCATCCCTGCACATTTGCTGTGCTGCAGCTGAGCAAAAGCCCAGCCAGCTACTCGCTGTCTTCTCCTGCTCCGAGCAATGGGAAGGGAGAGCAGTACATTGCAACCCCTTCGCCAGGGCACTGGAAGGCAACAGAGAGGAGGGAGGGCTGCCTCTAGCTGGCACACTAGTGTTGTGATCCTCTTCTGCAGAATTTTGCTTTTAAAGCACTGATGTTTTGAGGTCAGAATTGCTTAATGGCTTCTGCTGTTCTGGTTTTGGGGTTGTTCGGGATTTTTTACAACTCTTAATATTATATTTCTGTTTTTTTCCTCATTACTGAGGGGAGCATCCAAAAAGCAATTTTTAAGCTGTAACACTGCACTGAATTACTGTCAGCATTTTTTTCGTTTGTTTTACCCTGAAAGAAAATCATGTGGGCATTCCAAACTGGGGAAGAGAGGAAAAAGAGGGGAGTAAAAGACCTTTTTAAAAGAAAAATCAGTCTGAAACAGCCTTTGTTTTCCTCCTCGCCTCCCTACCTGTGCTGACACTGAGAAACACATCAATGGGGCTAAATCTCTGATACTCAGATGCTGAACAGACTCTGTTGTACTGCAGAAAAAGTGACCCAGCTCTTAACTTTCTCTGCCTCTGAGCTGATGGGCTTCAGCTGGTGTGCGTATGCTGTAATACCAGACCTGGTTTTTAGACTAGCACTTTGTAAGTGGCTGGCTCTGTTGTATGAAGAGGAAAATTAAAGAGTGGTTTGCACTGAAACTGGGTTTTGTTGTATTTTCAGTTTTCATTATGTGACCTGAGACTGCTGGTTGTGGGGATGCCTGGTGCTCTAGGAGCTCTTGCAGCTGGGGAGGGCAAGTCCTGTGGAGCCAACCCTTGCTCTGCCAGTGGAGATTTGGAAGAAAAGCAGCCCTTGCCCGTACCATTCTGTAGATCTGAGCATTTGTGCTTGCTCCAGGGTTGCCTTTTCTCACCTGCAATGCTGGGTTGCTGCTATCTGGTGCTGTAGCAAAGCCTGTCCTTGCCTTTCTGTGGCACTGGGTATCATCAGCTCTGGCTTCCTCATCATTCGTCTTCCTCTGTGGATCTCGGGTGTTCCTGGCTTTCCTTCTGTCCATTTTCTCTGGGTGTATCAGGATTGCTAGTGGCTGCACCACTGAAATTGTGGTGAAATTTATTTCTCAAGGCAACCTGAACACATATATGAGAGCAGGCTGGAAAAGACTGAGTTTGTGCGCATTTAGCATTAGCGTGCATTCAGAGAATCCGGAGGATTGTCAAAATCTTGTAAGCCAAGGCAGGCTGTGAAGCCCCAGTAAGAAGGTTTGAAGTCTTTGTGTCATGATTACAGTGTAATAGTGGAAGAGCTTGATCTTAGCTGGAGCCTTAGAGAGGGTTAGAAGAGCCTTAATGTAGAACAGCAGATGGTGAGCTTCGCTATGAAGTGCTGACCTCCAAAGCGTGGCATGAAACCCATCATGGGAAGAAGAGAAAGCAAAGTGGCAGCCTCTGAATGTGGAGGTGTTTGAGTATTCTGGTTTGGCATGCAGGCTCGCAGGAACGGCCTATACAAGAACGCCAAGGGCATGAAGTGAAATTGCCCATTGCAAAAAAAATAACTTGAGCCACAAGTTGTGTTGTCGAAGCCCTGTTACTAGCACTCAGGAAAGGGGTCTCTGAGCAGAAGAGAACATCTCTGAGCTAAGGCTTCTGTTCAGAGGGGAGATGATTTTGGTAAGAACAGGAAACAGGCTGTGTCTTAGTCCTGGCTCAGCTCCTGCTTTGAAGAGGGTGTGCAATTTCACCCTAAAAAATAGGGCTTAGAATAAAGAGGGGAAAAAAAAAATAACAGCCACAGAGTAAGGAAGAGCTTTTGTTTAAGAAGCATTTCCTTAGGTTAGGACTCTTCTCCCTGGGGAAGAGTGATCTGAGGAGTTCCTGCAGAAGGACAAGCCAGGAAAGAGTTGGTCCCCGTTCTCTACAGTGCAAGAAGATGATCAGACAGGAGGCTTAAAGCAAGGATTTGTTTTCCCTACCTGGCATGTAAATAACTGAACAGGGACTACAGGGAACAGCCAGGCACCCTTGCTAGGTGTACATCCTGCTGTGAGTGTGGCAGGCAGGAGGGGCTCTGTAGGCAGTTTGAGGTGCTTATAAATGGACTTGGGAACGATTAAATTAACAGGGAAATAGTCTGTGCGTTTGCTACCTCTGTGTAGAAATGCCATCTCTGGCTCTCTGCTGCCCAAAGGCCTCTGAGGAGCTGCTCTGCCCAGGAACGAAAGCAGCAGAGGGGGCCAGAAGGTGCCCCTGTGACCACTGTTGTGTCCACCACCAGGTTGACCAGGGCAGAAAGCAGATGGGATTGTGCAGCACTGTGGAGCCTTGGTGCAGGCTTGGTTATGAGAGGAAGGTGAGCTGTCCCACGCTTTGCCATGGGCAAGTGGCAAGTATCTCCCTCTGGCTTTTGTTTTCTTCTGAGAAAGCTTCAAACAGGAAAAAAACAAGTATAAAGAGGAAGGACAACCACCACTTTCAGAAACTGAATCTAATCTGAAGATGCGTTAGATACTTTGTCGCCAAGGCAGTTTTGAAGTGTTAACAAGATGGTAATGTCTTAATTGTTCAAAAGCAAAGGGTAACTAGCTATGTATTTGTTTAAAAGGATAAAACCAGAAACATAGGCACTACTCATACTTTTTCAGTCTCTTGAAGTTTTAAGTTTCTTAACTCAAGCAAGCTTGCTCTTTGTGTACTAGAACTAGAAATTTCAGGTCTTTTCTCCAGCATACATTTCCCAGGAAAAGAAATAGAACTCCAGCTAGAAACCCACAACGCAAGCCTTTGGCTCAAATACAACATACTTGGTCCTGGGGCTCAAATCAAAGTTAGGTGACTGCAGTCCTGAACACAGTGTTTTTCTTTAATTCTCAGCCTTACTAAAATACATTATGTAGCCTTAAGTAAGAGATTTATTTCCAAATTACTTTTACAAGAGGAGACAAAAGCATATTCTCAGTTTCAGAAGATGGAGGTCTGAAGTTCTTCCTTAAACATGCCTTCAAAATGGAGGTCTTTTGCCATGAGCTCTTCTTCTACATCTTCTAAGGCCCACTGATGATCAGTCAATTCTAAAGCTTCCCATTCCGTCTGCATTGAAAATAAACAGGTAGCAAAGGAAAGCAACACAGTATTAAAGTAGGTAGACAAGAACTACGCAAACCAGTGCTTACCTTAAAAACTGCCACAAAAAAACAAGTTCTATTAAAAACCTGGGAATCATGTCAACTCTCTGAAATCAGTGTTCTATGATGAATTGGGTATTGCATAGCTGGTCAATAGAAGTACTTCACAGAAGTTAGAAAAATTACATTATCTACTTTTAAAAAGCCCTCTGACCTTCTGGAATAGTCCGTTTCTTCTAAAACAGCTGTCTCTAGAAACACAGCCGATTCTGTTCTGAGGCAGGGGTGTCAAAGTGCTTTGTGGTTAGTTAATTCTTTAGTTAAAGAGACATTTGATTAAAAAACAGTTACAGGCCAAAAGTTTTGCAACTGCTCATGGACTTGATGTGCCTTATTAGACTGTCCTCCAACCAACAAGCTCCCTGGAGCTGCAGAGTTTATTAATTCATTAAGCCAGGGTGTTCATAGCTGCCCAAGAACAGAATTTCACCCTAAATATGAGAATGATCTCCCCCACTACTAATTTTCTACCACCTAAGAACAGAAATCTCTCCTCCTCTTAGTCCATTACGCGTTGCTCCAGTAAGTATTGTGGAATAAGCTGCATACAGCCTGCAAAATTACATGATGTGATGCCCCATCAAGAGCCTTGTATTTCTCTGCCAGAACGCTTCTTCTGCAATGCAGGCTTGCTTGCTTTGTTCCTGCTGGGTTTAGGTCCCTACAGGGCTGAATGGCAACATTGCTCTACGTAGCCAGTACACGGAAGGGGAGGGACGTGAGCCAGGAGAGCACATGGTACTGGTTGGAATTGCACCTCAGCACTGACAGTTTGTGACAGAACAGTTGCTGCTCCAGCAGAGCTGCAAACTGCAGCCACCCTCTTCCCTGGCTGAGCCTCTGGCTGGGTGATTTTTTTTTTAAACCAGGAAGGTGACTGAATACAAGAAACTGTAGGAGCAGACCACCCTGACTTCCCAGGCAGCAGGCTGTGCATGGATAAATCTCTACTATGGTACATAAAACCAGAAACAGGACCTTCCCTTCATGCATAAACTGGGGTTGTGAAAGGTACAGACAGTCTAATAAGCAAGTGCCTATGGAGACTGCTTAGGAGAACATCAAGACACAGTCAAATCCTGACAGATTGTCCATTGAGCTAACTTGCTTACTTGATTTTCTTACCCAAATTCCATCATGTGCCTGCTGGACTCGTGCTCAGCTGCACTATTAATGCAACTTTTGGGAGACAGCTTCTGCTTTGGAACTAGATCTCAAGGGAAAGAAAAAAAAAAATCTTCCTCTGCAAAAGCAGAAGATGGCATATGAATTCAGCTTTTGTATCAGGAATGACTAACTAATCATCTTTACTTCAGAGGATAGAGCTCTGCCAGACCCCCGGCAGCTTCCATACCCTTCTTTGGTTGTCAGCTCTAATTTTAGGAACAGGAATCCAGAGCAATTCTCTTACATGACTCAGGGAGAGGCTGTTACATAGAGCCTACAATCCCGTAAGTTCACAGCAAATGGGAATGCAGGTGGGAATACTGTACCTTAAATGCTTTGTTGGTATCTGCTGGCATGGCCATTGCTGCCCCTGTCATTTGTTCTTGCATCACCCTAGACTGATCTGCAGCTACAAGAGAGAAATGAGAGGTTGATTTTTTGTGTCACTTAAACAGCACTTCTCGGAGCATGGTGCCGCCAGGCTGGTTTCTAGCTATAGACTATAAAGTTGCAGAAATGCCCAGAATGCAATACTAATGTGCCACCCCCTACATCCTAACTAAACTTACATAGAATATGCAGACAAACTGAGGAACATATGGTCTTCTACATTCCCAATACCCCCAGAAATAATATTTGTCCTGCTCTGCATCTAGCATTAAGAAATCTTTGCAGCTTTTATTAAAACTGATACTTGCTAGAAATAAAAGCAAGCCTGAGAGCAACATTTCTGCACACCAATTTGATGGGAAGGAAAGCATGGGTTAATTACCATGGACGTTTATGTGCAGTTAGCCAACGGCTGGTGTAGAAGGTTTGGGTACTTGCTGCAGGTGATGTCAAACCTGGCCAATGGACAGTAACCTCACAGAAGTGAGAGAGGCTTTCAAGAGCTTTTTGGCTGGAAATTTAGTAATCCTTCCCCAGCTTCCCTCAGAAGTCATTCCATGGAAGCAGAAACCAGCTCTTTCACAGAAATGACCGCGTCTTACCATTATCTTGGCCCAGGATGAGTGTATAAATGCTTCTGAGTCCAAACACATTCAAGAAGTACCAGGAAGCAGAGCTCACCCTGATAAATCAGAACAAGCATGGCTGATTTCGTTTCAAAGCAGACTTGTGATCTCATTTCAGAAGCACACACAGACCATTCAAGGGTTATTAACACATTCAAGATTTTCCAAGTGAATATTTGACCTTGCTTGCTGAGGACACAGGCTTACCAGGATGCATCTAAAGTGAGCAGTTCAATTCCCTGCTGCAACATTGGTTTAAAACGCAGCGTCAGAGGAAATGGGACCTTTGCTGCAGGATGAAAAAAAAAAGTCCAGTTTTACAAAGTGACGTTAGGTAATTGCAAAGCAGATGGCAAAGTGAGTAGAGAGTTCTTTTATTAAACCTAATGTAGTCTGAATGCAATGCACACAATAACAAGTTAACATGTACTTTTGAGAAAGCTGTAGTTCTGTATTAATTTTAATATGAAAATACTTTTTGAAACTTAATCAGATGGCCAAACCATCACAAGTATTGTTTCAGTAACTGTGAAGGGGAATGTCTTTCATTAAGGAAAGAGCTATCACATAAACAGTAAGAAAAAAAAACAGAACTGTGAATTTAAGGAAGTATGTCTGATGCGTACACCCTGCATTACACAGTAACCAACTCCCTGGACAGGTTCAAAGGAAAATCCACGATATCAACTTGAAGTTTAGACAGTTGTAATAAATTTAAATACTGGTTTTGCCATTACAATTGTTCCCAAATACATGAAATATTTTCTTTGTGACT
>VZTL01044919.1:62388-113773 GCA_013400535.1 Scopus umbretta | reverse complement strand
CTTCCAGCCCTTCTTTTCGGGGCATTACACAGAAGGAACCGACGGGGGAGCCGTGGGTTTTACGAGCGCTGACACGCATCTACACAGGACCGGCGTCCAAACCCCCGCAACGAAACGCAGCCGAGCTGCCTTCACGGCCGCGCTGCCTGCAACGACCGGACCAGCTGCCGGCTCCGCTCCCCTCACAGCGCGCAGNTGTTTTTTTTTTTTTTAAAGCAGTCTTGCTCGACAGATCGTTTTTAAAAACTCCCAGCACATATGCGTGGTTGCTGAAGGGTACTTTTCTGTGAATTCAGTAGAAGCACACGTGGAATTGGTGGTCAACACGACAGGGTCTTTTTGCCCGTCATGTCATTCCTGTGCTTTCCTTCCTTAGGAAGGAGCAGATAGCTTCCCTGCGAGATCAGGCCTGGAAGCTTCCTGCAGGACTGCAGTTCACTATCCACTGAATCTCTATGGGCAGCAGGAAAAAGGCGGGGGGGAGGGGGGGAGACATTAATCCGAAGCATTTTGAAAGACATTCTTCATGAGCTTTCCTAAAAAAAACCCCAAACCTCTAACTTGACAAGTGTTGTGACTCGTAATGATGGCTTGCGATCCTTAAAGCACTTTAAATGCAATACTTAATACAGCTAGATAAAGCTGGATTCTCATTAAAAAAGAGCTGATGGGTGTTCAAGATCTGTCAGATCTCCAGATTGGTAATCTGCCTCTAAAACTCCACAGCTGGCAGTAAAGGAAGGGGAAAAAGGCTTTTTCCTGTTCACTGCAGTCCAACAAATTCCCAAGATCAAAGCTATTTGAGTTTATCAGAACAGCAGCATCTGGCCTAATCTCGCTGTGCCAGTGTCATTAGGAGGCTGTGACAGAACCTGCGAGTATGAAGTAGAAACGTTTTCCCCAAATTCAAAAAGGAAAATAAATTCCAGCATTCATTTTAACACAAATAAATTGACACTTAATTTACGATAGAGCACATATGTGGAGATGACAAATTGAGAGCATTACTTGTGGGAAACACATACCAAAAGCACAGGGGTTCCTATTCACTTTTCCAGTTTCATGTCCAACTAACTGCTCTTTCCCTATAGATATGAATTACTCTCGATTCATCACCTCTGTGAGTGCAGCAAGAAAAGCATCCCCAATAAGACTCCTGAGTGAGTATACACCTATTCTTTACAGGTCCTTTGGAAGGATATCATTCTACATTCTGGACTTTGCTGGGTTTTCATGGCTACAAACTTGAAAAGGCTTGAAAGAAAACCATGCTGTAAGCTGACAAGCAAGGCCAGTTAACTCGTTTGACTTTTGTCAAGTTGATGTGTCAAGCAGGTATAAAGAAAAATAAAGTGAATAGCCTTGAACCATTTCAGAAACCCAACCAGACAGAAGAAAGGGTATTGTCACTTAAACATGAGTGAAAAATCTCTGTTACTGCCTCTGAAGCAGGGCTATTGGCACAGTTTGCCACTGAATTTACACTGGTTGTTTGGGAACAAGCAACTGCTAATGACTTGAAATTCAGTCCCAGCATAATATTTCTTTCCACCTAGCTTTCCTGTATCCTGTTAACATCCATAGATTCCTCATCGCACCCACACCCTCAGTGTTACTACACTTTCCTTTTCTATATTACACTATCTTTAGGCTACCATGTTACATAGTCTTCTGTGTGACAGACAGAAAAGGTTAACTGCCTACTTGTTTACTCAGTTGAAACCTTCAGGGACCTGACAGAATCAGAGCGTGAGACATGCATCACTAGTCAAGCCTTCAGGGGTCAATTTCCTCTCTGGGTAAGGGGTTGACATTTGCTGTTCTGCTTAAAATGCTTCATACAGGTACAGCTAAGTCAACTAATTCACTCTAATCAGTCTCTCTACTTTTTCAAGCGATACACCACTGATACGCACCCTAACACAAAGTAGCACAGCTTGTTCAGAAAGACACATTGAGACTGCAGTTTTGATGACAAAGTAAATCTCTCTTCACCAGACCAAAAGTCACAGACATGACCCATATTGCTGAACTGATAAGAATTAACTCCCCATGTTCAAGTTTGCTAATAAGTAGGGGAGAATAAACTCAACAGCAGGAGGCTTTAAGCCAGATATGGTGTCATCAGTCCTCTCATATCTGATGTAGAACTGCCAAGCCAGCACAAGTGCCATATTGCGAGTTCTTACATTTAATGCAAGCGAGTGCCCTTGCTGGATTAAGGTCCGGTCTGCACTGCATAGATTGGACCTGAATGATTGTGAAACTGTGACTTTAAAGAGTTGTTAACATTTTCTTCATATTGAATTATTTACACAGTGCCCCTGCCACTACAGCTGGACTGCCAGAAACATTCCCACTCCCTTATGGAAAAGCTATAATCATAGATGTAACTATCAGTGTAGCTGCACTACTGCCACATCAGCTAAAGTGAGACTGAACAAAAAAACCAAAGCCAATCATTCCAAGTCAGTCTGAACAGAAGATCATTAAGGTTCTAAATTTTTGAAGCTTAAAAGACAGCAGTCACAGAAAAAGGTTTTATAATAGCAGAAGAGTTCACATAAGATTAACAAAAACTATTAATAGTTTATTTTAAAAACAAAGATGATTTGTTGTTTTGGTCTGTCCCACCCATGTCTCACATACACACACCCCTATTTAATGCAAGTAGAAAGGTGAGTTTAAAAAGAATTGTCATCCTTTTGACTTCATGACAGTTTAAAAAGTAAAGTGAAAAATGGAACAAACTTCTCTGGACCATTATTATGTACTGACCAAAGGATCCGATTATCACAGCACTGATCAAATTGTAACCAAGGTCTTTTCCTTTTACTCTAGCTGAGCTGATGCAGAAGTCTCCTCCATCTCTCATCTCTCTGGCTGGAGGGGCACCAAACCCTGGCGTTTTTCCATTTAAGAGGGCTACTGTTGCCATTGGACATGGAACTGCTGTTGAGATTGGGGAAGATCTGATGAAGAGAGCTCTCCAGTACTCAGCCTCAGCAGGGTATCTTTCACTGTTGCTTGCCCTTCAAAATACCAGAATCAAAGGATCATAGAGTCCTTCATTATTGCATTAATTCCCCTGTGATTTTAAAACCTGTTTTACTAAAACAGGTTTAACTTCTTTCAGTTTGCCTCACTATTTACATTTCAGTTTAAGCGGAAAGTTTTGAGCAGATGAGTAATTTAAAAAACCCATAATAACAGTAGTTCTCAAACCAGAGCATTTCCTTGCTGTTAGTATTTGAGAATCCAGACTCCCAAGGCACTAGGAGGAATCATCTGGTGTTTTGCAATAAGATATTCATTAAAAGTTACTGCATTACAATACATAGTTTCCACATTCTGGAGTATTTGTTTTGCTCTCATTTTGTACCATATATTAAAGCCAGTATGTTCCACTTACGGTAGTTGAATAGAAGTATTTATAGCATTGTCATTTTTAGTACAAAAATTGTGTATCATTAGGTTACTTTAGCACTCCTGTGAACTCCCCAGCAGACAGCACTGAGTCAGGCTTGTGACAGGTTTGCAAAAAAAATTTAGGTCTAAAATAATTAGAGGCAGACAGGGAGTTAATCAGTAAAGTTAGGACTTTTTGTAATATTTAACTGAACCCAGCCATTTGTGAGCATCCTACAAGATCTTAAGATGTATTTTTTGAAAAATCTGTTTCCTAAATCCTTATTATCTGCAGCCTATTACTAGCAGTATTGCAAGCTTTGTTACACTGCCACATTTGAGTAGGGAAAGATCACTCCCAGGAGTATGTATTGTTCCACCTCAGCCCCCATTCCATCTTTGGCAAACCATTTCTGCCCAGAGTTCAGTACGCTAATTTGGTGTATGGACCACAGATGCTTATCTCCTCTGCTTTTCCATAAAACACATTTATCTGATGTTCACCATGTGATAAATCACTCATAAAATCAGCATCTAAATGTATCTGCATGACAGTTGAAATGAGACTCGGGACTGCGTACTAGATTTGGCAGTGATGTAAAGGAACAGCCTAGCTTCAGCCTATATAACATGTTAGATACACTTTATTTTGTTCATGTTTCAGGATTCCAGAGCTGTTGTCTTGGCTAAAGGATTTCCAGCGGAATCTACATAATCCCCCCACAGCCAACTACAGTCCTGAACAAGGACAAATGGAAGTGTGTGTTACAACCGGCAGCCAGGAAGGCTTGTGTAAAGTAAGACCAAAAGCTTCAAAACCATTTCTTTCAGAGAGATGTTTATTCTTCTGTCAGTTCAGTTATATGCAGTGTTAAGTGCCACTGTATAACTGTATGCAGGGTAGTTTGTTAAATATATGTGTCTCAGTATTATCCATACAACATAATGGAACTGAAATAAAACTGGTGTGGCAGTGTAATCTGTCAGGACTGCATGAATGGTCAGGTAAACCAAAAAGCCTGTCAGAAAATACGCTATAAGGTAACATTTCATATTACTGAAGTAGTGCAGTAATAAGTACATAGGTGCATTATTCACTTTAATATAATTCAAATTGAGTTATGGTCGACTTCCTTAAATTACCCTTTCGAAGTCCACTCTCACTGCTGCTTAGTTGATCCTTTCTGTAACTAAAGCACTGTTTCTATTGTGTAATAGAGCACTATCCTTCTATTTCAAATTGGTATTCTCTAGCTGATTACCTAGCTTCATTTGGCTCTAAAGCACATTTTCCATCTGTTCTTTGCTTTTCTCACATACAGCTTAATTAAATGGTTAGGGAATTACTAATATCTAATCAAGGTTTTTTTAATCCCACTAAGAAGTCAGAAGTATGAGGCACGTGTACACAAATGGCACAATCTTTCTAAAATAGACTCTTTTCTTTCACAGGTGTTTGAAATGCTCATTAATCCTGGGGACAACATCCTTTTGGATGCACCTACATACTCTGGGACACTAGCAGCTGTAAGCATTCTTTAGCTATGTAACATTGTGCATGTTACATTTCAAGTCAACTGCAATTTAGTATCTGATCTGCAGGCTTATATGCATTGTATTTACTGTAAAAACATATCTAAGAATCAGGTTTTTAGTGTTAGTCCAGTTAAGTTCATAAATATGAATTCATAGAAGCTTTTCTACTGAATGTTCTATAAAAGCAATACCCAGAAGTTTCTCTTCCAAATCCTAGTTCATTCAAGGGCTAAGGTCACATTTGGGATTGGAAAAAGCCATCACAACCTAGCCAGGCTGAAGCAAATTTATAACAAGTGGGTATTTTAACATGTCAGCACATTCACCTGAATTATTTCATGGTCTGATTTTACCATAGCTATAAATAGTACAAAATCTGAATAGGCCTGAAACATCCATATATGACTTAA
The DNA here is from genome assembly GCA_013400535.1 of Scopus umbretta. NCBI lineage: Eukaryota > Metazoa > Chordata > Aves > Pelecaniformes > Scopidae > Scopus > Scopus umbretta. The sequence continues at coordinate 108,419 of VZTL01044919.1, read as the reverse complement.
GATGTGAATTAGTAAGAACTATACAAAACCAGCATTGTTTACTTCTGGAAAGTAGTTTAATCAGTGTGTCATTAAGTGTCAGCTCAAAATGCATAAGAACTGTAAGAAAGGTTAGCATAAATAATACACCACAATTTCAGTCTAGTCTCCCCTTGCATCAAAAGGAATTTTGTTATTGTTTGCTGTGCTACGTTTGAATATATCTTGTCTAATCAAATATACTTTGTTAAGAATATTTTTTGACAATACAGCAACTTGCATTTTTACTTAAAAATGCAGAGCATTACATGGTAAAAATTGAAATTCCACAGAGGGGAGACAGCATGCTTTTTTGTTGGTATTTTACCTATATTTTTTCACACTGCTGACAACACGTCATTGCAGTAGCATCATTTCATCCTCCCTTGTATTGCTGAATATATCTATTGAGAACAGATTCTTTGCCCTTTGTCAGTGAGGAGTGGCTTATAGTTCTGGCACTTCCACTGAAGTAGAGTGTAAATTGCCAGTAGGAACTGAAGGTGCTGTGAGCTTACTGTCTGTATCGAGACCACAAGGAGTCCCGAGAGAACACAGTTCAAATTCACAAAATCCCTTTCTGCCTGCAAGACTGTGTGTGATTTCCTAGAGGAGAGCAGCAATTGGACATAGGAGCTAACCATTTCTTTTCAGTTGGCTTAACAGGGCAAATAAAGTAATGTGGTAAGTCTGACAAGCTTCACAGCAAGTTCAGGCAAATTTTCTTTTGAATCACAAGCAAATGGAGTTTGAGATAGCTGTCAAGTCAGAAAGACTTCGTATCACTGAAATTTTACAATGCCAATGACAAAAGGAAGACCTTTGAATTACAGGATTATGACAGTTTTGTTCCTTCTATCAACAGCTGAGACCTTTGGGTTGTAACATAATTAACGTTCCTAGTGACCAACATGGCATTATTCCAAAAGCTCTAAAAGAAATTCTGTCTACTTGGAGCTCAGAAGATGTAAAAAATCGTAGCCACCACCTCCCCAAGTTCCTGTACACTATTCCAAATGGCTGTAACCCAACTGGAAACTCCCTGACCACAGAGCGCAAGAAGGAGATTTACCAGGTATGTAGCTGGGGCCTGCTGAACCTTGTAGGTGAAAAGAGATATATGTCAGTCTCATTTCTTTTGCGGATACCTCGTGTGTGGTGTTTGGGCCCATTATTGGTCTAGTAGACATTCCTCCCAGAACTTGTTTCTAGCAGAACCTCTTTCAGGGCAACTCTTCAGAGGTAGACTATGCATTAGATAACGTTCTTGCAGCTGTAGCCTATTGCTGGCTGCTATCTTTGCCGTGGGCTTCAAACCAGACATATTGCAAGTTTTCTGCACAGTTTGAACACTACGTGGAACAGACCTTCAGTTATATACATGGGTCCTTGTACTGCAGGTACCATGTTTACTCTTATAATTGCTTGATGTCTAAATTGGACATTTGAAAGCTTCTCTTGATAGGGTCCTGTATATATTGCACAAGCAATCCGTAGGATCATAATATGATCAATATGGTCCTGGTAATAGGCCCAGGGTATAGGAAGAACTGAATTTACAGTGTCTTTACATTTTAACAAATCTTTACTTTTTATTCATTTCTTTAGCTTGCAAGAAAATATGACTTCCTCATAATAGAAGATGATCCTTACTACTTTCTTCAGTTTGAAAAGGTAATTTGTCTTCCATACTCATTAGTAACAGCTGCTTTTCTGGTCCAGGACAGAACTAAGGTTTGAGCCATGGATCTTCGTGCAGGCTCCTTCTTCACACCCTGACAAGTTAGTTGTAGACCTAGCAGTATATGCTACTTTCAGTTGTTGTCCCCTTTGTGGCGTCTTATCGCATCAGTCCTGTTAATCAGCGGTTCAAATGCCTCAAGCCTTATACAAGACAGAATTTCCTTCATTAGTCAGAAAATGACAGTACTTTGCCTCCAGAGCAAAACAAGTATGTCACTGAAGCAGCACTTGAGAATAGCAGCCTCTTAACGTTCCTTTCAGGCCAGTCTCTCATTCTGTGGAAGACTGCCTGTTCCAAATCTACTATATCCCATTTTTACCCCTTTGGATAACCAAGAGGGTTCTCCCAGATACCAGTACTGGATAGGCAGCTTCCCTTCTTCATGTAAATTTTCCCCAAATGGGTAACAATTGAGTGCTGACCTGGATTCACATGGATCTACAGTTGCACAGTCTGCAAAAGTACCTAATTTCAGGAATAAAAGCTGGTCTTATAAAGCAGTAAAACAATAGTAGAAGCTAAAGTTCAGTACTTTCTATTTTGAAATAGTTTTTACGGGAGGAAGCAATAAAACAGCTTCACTTACTCATTGACTAGCATTGTGTAGCTTTGTTAGAGAGCATAAGGGGAGAACAAGTAAAAGTAGAATTCCTGCTAAGGAAAGTGTGCTGCACTCAGATCATCAAAATTTGGTCATATCTTGATTTCCTTGTTTAAGATAAAGCTAAAAGCTACAGGGCACCATCGTAGAAATTACAGTATCTTTCTGTTTACTCCATAAAAAAATCTTGGCAAAGAAATCATTAATTCTTTCTCCTACTTACGGCATCATACCAAAACTTGAACTGAACACTGGTACACTGAACAGTGGGCTAAGCATCAAAAAATAACAAAGCTGATTTCTTGATGACTTTCACAGAGTATTGTAATCACATCTCAGACAGCTAGCCAAAACAATCTCTTGTCAACAAGTTACTGCATTTTTTTTTCCTTGGAATGTGCATCTGTAAAATATTTATTATCAAAGTATTTCTTTAAGAAATTAATTATATCTTCAGACTAAAGAAAATAATTCCATCATAATCCTTACTAGCACCTTGAATTTTATTTTTTATTTTTCTTCCAAGCCATGGGCTCCAACTTTCCTCTCAATGGATGTGGATGGCCGAGTTATCAGGACTGACTCTTTCTCTAAAATTCTCTCGTCTGGGTAAGGCCAGCTTCAGACTGCTCAGCATTGCCTGTTCAGTTAAGGCACAAGACTAATGCTTCATACAAAATGATCAGACATGTCATAGTGTTTTTTCATCTAATACCTATCCATTTCTGGAATGTATTTTTGGATCCATAGCTTTTCTCAGTCTTCTCACTTTTCATGTCATCTCTCGGCAGTCATTTAACTCCAGATTCTGTTTCTCTTCTGATACTGATAGTTAAGCCACTCTCCCCAGGCAGCCCATTCTGGCAGACACCATATAGGCAGAAAGACAGATGCTGGATTCCAGCTCTGTTCCTGGAACTCCCAAGAGCTTCCTCTCCTCTTTTTCTATTTCTCCTTCTATCTCTTACCATTCCTGCAGACTCCCTGAACTTGTAAGACAGAAGAGAAATGATGCCATCATTCTCCACAGACTATTCAGAGGGTTAATACTGATCTCTCATCTTCTAACGTTACAGTTCTTTCAGGTTGTTTCCACCTGCCTGAAAAACTAAGCTGGCACTTTCCCATTTCACACAAGTATATTGATTTTTACCTTGCTTTTGTTTATTATTCTAGTAGATATAAGAAAGTAATGGGAATTCTACACTGGCAGCTAGTGGATTATAACCCCATCCCTGAGAAAGTGAGGAGACAACACACTGCTAAGTGTGATTGCACTTTCAGAAGTGACACTGCAAAAAGGCATGATGTAATTTTATCTTTGTCAGATGCATGTGAGCTTACTGGTTCTATTTTTCTTCAGAGAAAAACTTCTAGCCAATCTGTAAAGATGGGTCATAGGAATTGAAGCATGAATAAGAATCTGGTTTATCAATCTAAGTTCCATTTATTCTGCAGTACTGAGAGGGAGTGAAAGAGTAAAGCTGTTTGCCGCTTCCCATCTGTTTTTCATAAAGCCTGAGCATTCATGATTTTTCATTATGTGAAAACATATCTTTCCTTCCGTTTGATTTATGTAATCTTTATGGTTGCAGAGGAAAGCTTACAAGTGCAGGGTATGTCTTGAAGTCTCAGAACTAAGAAGCCAGTATAAGCATTAAAAACCCTTAAATGTTTTCATTTCACAACTTTGATACTCAGCTCATAAGTTGCATAAACCCAGGGCTTAAGAGCAGTATTAAGATACGGATAAATGCATAAAAGATCCTTACAGTATCAATGAAATGTTTACAGGTTTTCCCAGTTCTAAATTAAACCATAACTCACACAAAGTATTAGTACATTGCATTTCTGTAGTAACATGTTTCTTTTTTTGTTCTCTAGGTTAAGAATAGGTTTTCTGACAGGTCCCAAGCCTCTTATCGACAGAGTTATTCTACACATTCAGGTTTCAACAATGCACACCAGCACTTTCACACAGGCAAGTACCAACCTGCCAACTGAATTGTGTTTAGAGAAGATAACATATTCCAAGTCATAAAAAAATAAAAATGGACAGTTTTGCACTTTTGCAGTTGCTCTGCACTTTTGCAGTTTTGTTTATAAGCAATTGTCAATTCTGCCAAAAGAAGAGAGACCACCATAGAAGTTACAACCAGAGCTAGAGGGTGTGTCAGTGCCCAGAAAGCACAACTAATATGCCCTTAACCTTCAAATTTCAAGAATTAGTATTTTTAAATATTTTGTTTCTCTTGCTGCTAGGTTCACTTGAAAAACCTCAGTGTAAAGTGTACATTGGAAGCACTTAGGTTTTTTTCTATTTTTCATTCTGCTTTGTAATTACAACAATACTGGCAGCCCACAAAGACATTACAAAGCAGGCTGCCAGCTAAAGTCCCTGTATAGTTACTAATAGGGAGAGGAGACACAGCACATCTAAATATGGCTTCCATCTTCCAGCTCCATTAGTTCATCATAGAGGCAGTATTAAAGCAGAGAGGCTGATACGGGCAGGAAGGTAAAGCAATATAATACTGCCTTCCTTTTTCTCCCCAGTTACCACATTTAGCTCTCCATTCATTCTTCCCTCCCCGCACCCCAACTTCCAAACACTGCCATGATCCTTGGTGACAGCAGTAGCATAGACTACAGTGGCCTGTTGCTACCTCTGTTTATAAAGGGCTCCAAGAGACCCCGCATGCAATTTCTTGCCTGTGTGGAATTTTGAATAACGCATCAGGCTATATATCTTTTGATGATTGCAGAACAGTCCCGTTTAAAATATGGTATTGATGATGTGTTTTATTTCTTCAGATTATGATATCACAGCTGCTTCAGCAATGGGGAGAAAAGGGTTTCTTGGAGCATATAGACAGGTAGGGTCATGTCATATGCTGAATCCCATCATGTTTCATTCTGCTCCTTGTTACCTATACATAGCATTCTTTGCAGTAAACAGGTCAGAGGAGGTATATCAGCATTAGGCCAAATAGATAAGCCAGGGCACCAAAACTGACAGTACTCACACATGAGTCCTGAAGGGGCGCTGTGTGAAGTTGCAGATGTGCAGGTCAGAGCATGTAAACTACCGCTACGGACCGACAACCTGCCAGTCCACTGACACGGTCATTATGCAGTTCCCATCTGAAGGGAACTCAAGAGGATATTGGGAGCTCCAAGTCCCTGAATAAAGTTTTCATCCCTGCTGAAGTGGTAGGGTCTATAACAAAGGCTAAGATCATTGAGCACATCTACTGAGAAGGAGTCAGCATAGCTTCTATAAAGGGAGTTCTTGCCTCACTAACTCAGCAGGGATTCACCCTCTAATGTCCTTACCCTAATGATTGTGGATACCCATGGAAAGAGCTACAGAGATCAGTGAGATTCACCTACACTTGTTAAACATTGCCTCTGTCACCACTCTTGGAGACAGCACTGGGCTAAGGTCTAACTCAGCAAGGCATTTCTTACATACTGACTGACACGCTTTTCTTTTTTTTTTTTTTCATTTATTATGCTGGAGGAGCACAGTTTCTCTTGAGTATCCGTGCTTCATTTCAGATGCCATACTTGGATGCCATAAGAACTCTAGGCTTCCTACTTCAGTGGGTAGTGTGCTACACACTGTAGAGGCCTGTAATAGGCATGCGAGCAAAGCATGGCAAAAGTTCATATATCTGACTGTAACAGCCATTTCTGCCCCCTGAGCACCTGCATGTGGTCCATACTGTAAACACCAGTATTTAAAAAAACAAACAAAAACAATCCAGCAGACACACCAGTCCTGGCTTTGCCTTGTTTTAAGAAAGAGGAGCATAAAAATAGGTTTTGCAGGGAAACTTGGACCACACTTTATCTCAACTTTCAGCAGTTAGAAAAATATATCTTAAATGCACCTCTTCGCTTACCTTCTTGTAGGCCAAAAAGCATCCTTGCTAAAGCCAGAAGGCTGTTTTTCCTCTTGACTGGTAAGAACAGTGCTATAGAAGGGTAGCTGCAACTCTTTATAACCTTCTAGACTCTCTTGTCAGGTGACTTACTGATGAGGCCCAACAGCTGACTGCCATCTTTTCCAGGTGATTTCATTTGGACAAGGTTGACCTGTTAGATCATGCTTTTGAGTAGCAGCTAGCCTGTTGTTTGGAGCAGCTACATTTTTGTGGAAGTCTTGTCTCACTAACACAACTTCATTCTGACATGAAAGTAAAATGATAACAGAATGGCAAAAAACTTGCAATAGAATTTGTGATGTTGTAAAAACTGCGTGATATTTACCATTTCACGTAGAATGTAGCAATTGATACAGGCTGAGTCCCAAAACTATATAAGCCTTTGGTGTCAGGTGTAATAACATACATCCAAAAATCAAAGCTATTGGTTCAGAGAGTAAAAAAAACTAAATGTAAAATTATGCAAATTACTGAGTATTGTTTCTCTACAGAGAAGGGAACACATTTGCATCTGATTTATGAACTCTGTATCAGGCATTTCTCTTGTGTCTCCTGTTGCAGAATCGCCGCTGTCTCATACCAACAAAAGCCGCTGCACAGGACTTGTCCATGTTGAAACTTGGGCTAGGGTCATTTTCCCCAGTAAGAGATTGAATTATTTCCAAGTTTTACTTAAAGTGTGAAGGAGATAGATAGGTTCAAAAGTTTAGAAAAGGGGAAGCTGTCAAATAGTCATGACATGTTTATCATATGATTTGCTTTTTACCTTGTGAAATATCGTTTCCATGTGTACCTATTACACAAATTCAACCCGAATGCACAAATGTCAAATCTGTTCTTTTGCATACGTATAAGACCTTCATTTTCTTCGTTCTGGCTGTTTTGTGTGGTACATATTGCTCACAGGGCTTGCATCCGCTGATGTAATAGACAGAATGGCTATAATATACAAAGAGTTTCCGTGACATATGTAGAGCCTAAGAAGCAGCCATACAGGCACTTCCTCTGTCTGGTTGATCAGTGTTTTGTTGGAGACACGCTGAAGCATTCAAGACTTCTCTGATACATATAAAAAGTTTTATACACACAGTATACTGTATTGTGCCCATCTAGGATATGCTCATATTTCCATTAAATGTGCACTTAGGTTGTTCAAGTAGAAAAGCTTTGTTTCTGCCTTTGGAAGCAAATGGACTCTGAAGCACTATGGGATCATGACTTTGAGTTGATAATTTACTTTCAGAGTGGTGGAGTTCTACAGGGCTCAGCGGGATGCAATGCTCATTGCTGCTGACAAGTGGTTAAAAGGTCAGTGAACGCAACACAGCTAATTACTTTGATTTTTTTCTAGCTATTTATCATCTTTGCGTTCAAGAAAAATCACTGAAGTTCAACTCTTGACTGAAGTGACAGAAAAGCACTATAAGCAAATCAATGGCATTAAATATTAAGCTTAAGATAAATTATCTAGTGCTGCTGTTTTCATGCTTTTCTGGTGGGACAGGGAGATGGTGATGAGAAAAAAGCTCACCACATTACTGTATAAAGCAGTTTTACAAAGACCATATATTTCACAGCACTATGTTCGTATACTTTTTACATTTAAAATATCTGTCTTTAAAATCTCTGTCTGAAATAACCGGACTTAGTGGTCTTAATTTAAACAAAGATACAAACAATCAATGCAGCAGGAGTGATAATAATTTTTTTTTTTCAAAAATCAATTTCAAATGTCCCCTTCTGTGGTTAATCACAGAGCACAGAAAGAATTTGATCAACAATAATGCAATTACAGCTAGTGACTCACTCCTTTTAGTCAGTTTAAGTGGAATCAGCAATAACTGCTTAAGAACTGCCCACCTACCTAAAATGATACTTCCACAGGACATGGGTACTTGGGCACCACACAATCATTAATGTACTTACCTCTTGCTAATTCCAGTTTTTAGATACGGAGTGTTTTTTCTTTCTCTTCATGGCTCTGAACAGCCATGGGTTGTTGACCTAGGTAGGCCCTCTTCGTCTCAATTCCCCAAGTATCGAAACAGTGTAATAGCACTGGGCTACCTTGGAGCGTATTGTGAGAATATACCCATATGTCAAGGACGATAGAGTCTTCACATTTTCTAGTAACAGGAGCTAGTAATATTATGGAAGACAGACCTTTATTTTGTAGATATGCAATGGTTAAATACATCAAGGAAGAGCTGGAGAAGATGTCAAGTCAAATAAATAGTTTCTTCAAAAATATGTGCAAAACCAGATGAAGAATTCTAGGTAAACAAAAGGTATATGGTAAGTCTGCATACATAATTTAAGACATAAATCCTCTCTAAGCTTTTCCATCCTCCTCATAGCTCCTAGGCTCTCCTTTGGGGAAAAATCTGTATCATTGTAACGTACAGGAAAACAGTTTTGTGCTTTGCTACACTTCAAATTGTGTGGAGAGTCAGTGTGACATTAGAAGGAACTGCATCAGAAAAACTATTTTAGATTGTTTACTTGATCTGAAAGTAATCAACAAATATAGTTTGTTAATGTTTGGGGTTTCTGTAATTCAGAGCAATCTCTTTCACAAAAAGTATTGAGGATACCAGCACAGGTACAATAAACCCACACAGATTTGGAGTACTTTAAATTTTGCAAGTGGCATCCTGGCTCTGTGGCCCACATTCCCTTTGAGCTCATTGGAGCAACAAATCTATAGTATCACTGAATCTATGATGTACCAGTTAAAGGTGGGGCAGAAGTTTCTTTCTTGATTCCCTGTTTCTCTCTCTCTCTCCCCAGACTTGGCAGAATGGTACCCTCCTGCTGCTGGCATGTTCTTATGGATCAAAATTAAGGGTGTTTCTGATACACAGCAACTGATCATGGAGAAAGCTTTGCAGAAAGAAGTATGACGTATGGTTTAATGGCTTATGATATTCAAATAAAATAAACTTACCGTAACTATCCACACATATGCACACACATAAAAAAGCAGGGGAACTTGCTGTGCTTGCATCTGCAAGTCAGGCATTGTCACATAGTGAGTCATTAATAAAATATTTTCATGTCTGTATTCAGGTGTTGATGTTTAATCAGCTTAAATTTAAACCATTAGAATATATAGTGCAATGCCCTGTATACAACATATGTATATAATATTAATATATGTACCTGTATTAATGATGGCTGTCCACTATATCTTTTTAATAAGAGAAATTAAGTGTGATTTTATTTCTACAATTTACAAGAGGCAGCACTGCATACCGAGTAAACTACATCCCACCTCACTGGTGCTTCTAAACATTGTGATGATAAGCCAGACCTGGTCACCCACCCAGCCTAGGTAACCAAAACCTAAAAGCCCTTTGATTTTGTTACAAGAAGTCTGATCCCAGGTTACATATTTTTGGCTTCTCATTTTGAAGAGAAGAAATATATTCAGCCATGTTCTGATACCAGTGTTTCAGCAGTGAGCCTTCCCAAATTTAATTTAACATAGTGTTTTGAAACTGTAGAATTGGTGATAACTGGGTGGCTAATCAATTTTTCTTAGGTGTTACTGGTTCCTGGAGGAGCATTCAATATTGACAGTTCAAAGCCTAGTTCTTACGTCAGAGCCTCCTTCTCTCTGTCTTCTCCAGCCCAGATGGATCTGGTAAGTGAGATTTTTTTTTTATGTTCTTATCAAGACAGGTTCTCACATAATAATGCTCCCTTATTTTTACTTCTCCTTACGTGTTTTCTTGAATGTTAGTGTAGATTTTTGGGAATTAGGTGATTAAGCACTACTTTTGAATTAGCTGTTTCTTAGGCAAGATACTCATATCCACATGACCTGAAAAGTACCAAATTTTTAGGACCACTTAAAATTTTTCTGCGTACATCATATGTGTGGAGTCTCACACTTAATCCTCCCAGACATTATTCATAAAGGCTTTACTGAAGTCACGGTAAGTTTTGCTATTTGCTTTAGTGTTAGCAGGCATCACGTATCTTTTATTTTCCAGACTTTCCATTCCTGAGATTGAATTACCTGCTTGCTTTTGTGTGCGTGTGTTGTCAGTCCTCTACAGGAAAGAATATTGTTTTTCTTTTGCACCATTGACATACATGTTGTGCTTCATTCCTCAGGAACTAATCTTCTATGTATTTTAGGAATGTGTGGGATGATATGTGTATTTACTGTATCTGTAAAATTAGTGGGAAGAAAGATAGGACACATTTATTTGTGCAGATTTAATACTCGTTTGATTCAGGTGCTTGAAACAGTTCAGTATTTGTAGTAGTACTTCCATGCAGTTGTGGGTTTGTAACACATAAGCGCTTCTATTGCCTTTCTGTTTCTTCTGTATTTCTTCTATTTCTTCCTTCTTTGTTAAAGTAATTCCTAACCATACTATTGACAGTCAAATTGTATCTTTTATATGTTTCCCCACTCAACTCTTCTTCCTTTTCTTTCACCTTTGGAGCCTCTAGCCTTATATTAATTGAAAAGAGATACTCTTCCAGGAATCACTAGTTGTATTAAAAGTACAACTGTTTAGTTGCATCTGAATTCTGAGTAACCTTTGAACATCAATATATGTATTTTTCTGTTTCAGAAAACTCTGCCTTTTATTTTCTAACAGAGCAGTGGAAGCTTTGTCCAGTCACAGCCCATACATGTTGTTAATAAAAGGAAAACAGAGAATATCAGCACAATTTTGCAGTATAAAATACTGAGTTTGTATATGGTTAGGGTAGTTTGAGTAGCTTTACAGGTTTGGTGTGTTGACTGTTTAAATAATGCTGGAATATAAACATGAACTGTATCTGTGTCATTACAGGCCTTCAAGAGACTGGCTGACCTTATAAAAGAAGCTTTGTGAAAAAGCTAGAGTTCTTGCAGCAATCAAAATCATCTCCAGAAAATATTTATTAACATTTGGATTTCATCAGAACATTTTAAAAGCAAGCATGATACAGTGGATGTTTCCTTAGATTGTTTCAACTAAAAAAAGCAAAAAATGAAAGATTGAAAAACCATTTGCTTTTTTTTTTTTTTTTTGACAGGACATTGCATTACTAAATTTATTCCAATTCAGAAACATTTAAAATACTCAAAACCAAAATGTTCTGTTTTCCGTCAAATCCGTGGTTTTGTTAGATTTGAATTGATTTTTGTTCTGGCTTTTGTTTTCCATTTGGTTTGGGAAACGGGGAAATCGGTTACCTAGGAAGTTGTACCTGAGGTGATCTTAGCCATTATTACATAATCCCAGCTGATCCATTCCTCCAACACCTTATGCTGGAATTGGTTTTGTGTGTCACTTTCCTTCTTGTCCCGCTGTATGAAGATTTGAAGATCGGTATTTCATTTTTGCTAAATTTTGTCAGATAAAGGATGTTAAAAAGGATGTAAGGATGTTAAAAAATTGAAACTGACCCAGCAAAATTAGGCTATAATTACAAATAATCAAACAAAAACTATTTGGCCTCAGGTCCCTTGCAATTTGCGTGGGGTTTGCAGCTCATTCTCTAGTCAGTAAAAGGTTTTCTGATTGCTGGCTTCCAGTTCAGTCTGTGGATAATTACTCTGTACCTGTGTTAGAAAATCTCTGGCATGCAAAGGCATGTGGACGTGCTAACAGAGCCGCGCTCTGCTCGTTCTTCATCAGACGTGTGGTTGAACGGAGAGCGTAAGTAACTGCACAGGGGACGTAGTGGAAAGGACAGCGCCCTAACACTGCCAGATGTACAAAGCAAGCAAAATGCAAAAATAAAGACGTGTTTTGATCTGTAATTCCGTGGTCGTTATCATCCCAAACATTTGATACTTGGCAACATGTACAAAGCTTTCAGGAAGTTTTAACTGTACAGATCCTCCAAGGCTTCCCATTTTGCTTAGTGACTTACGTTTTATTTACTGTTTGGATGAAAGCACTGTAGTTTTCCACCAAAAGCAGACGGTTGTTTCTTTATGTGCAGGTGTTCAGAATTACAAAGTAAGAATACGTGTTCAAGGATCGAGCCAATCCTTCAGCAGCTCAGGTAACCCAAACAGATATGGGTCAGGCACAACCTTGCTTAACTGGAAGTGTCACAAGAGTCACGGTTTTAGTAATAACTATAATTTTCATTCCCTCTTTTCCCCCTAGTTATAATTATAACGTGTCTTAACACAGTAGCATAGAGGTGTGCTTTTCCCAGCATCTCTCCTGTCATCGGGACCATTCCAGTCCCTTCAGCCCAGTGTCACCTTGTATCTCTATCTCACGCCTTTTCATTTAGTCACGCACCCAAGCCATCTCTGCACTCTGCAGCTTCTTGAGCAGTATGTCCAAGCCCAATCCTTTCCCCTTTTCCCAGATTACTGCGACTTCTAGCCAAGTCCATGTGATTTTCAGACTTATTTTCTCCAATTTGATATCGGCATGTGATGCCTCTCCCATCAGACCCATTCAAAGTACTCGGTATGGTCCCAACTTGTCTGTCACTCCTTCCCTCCTTCTGCAAACGTGGGGCTGGGTCCGTTGCCCCACCACAGCTCATCTCCAGGTTCCCCTCCGCTCCCACCCATCAGCAGCAGGAGTGGGGCTCTGCTGGTGGGCAAGCTGATGCAGCGGGTGAGATCAGCCCCACCACAGAGTCCGGCTGGGCTTGGGCAGCCGGGACCCACAGGGTGACACAGTGTGGGGAGAGCCCGTGGCACCGAAGCTGCTTTCTTGGCACCAACACCACCTTCGAAGACAAACCTGCCCCTCTTTACGCTGTTTGATGGTGCTAACGGGGGTCCTAACTAGAAGTGTCCTCTGGGCAGTACTGCTTAACAGCAAGTTTTTACGTTTCAACTCAGTTGCTTAACCAGGTGTAGAAATTTTGAAAGCTCTGGCTTTGCTATCAGTAAGGCAGTTTTTATCCTAGGTTCAATTTAGAAAATCATTTTATACTACAGAAGGAACCGATGTGGCTCTTTAATTAAAATAGTACATTTTTACTGAGGAATAAACATAAACGTCATTTAAGACTGATTGTAGTTCTTAGGCAAACGCTATTGTCATTGTCAAATACTATTGTCATATCATCATTCAGCCAGACCTGAATTAGAAAAACATAATCAAAATATCATCATTACGCAAGCTTTATATTGGTGATGTGTTGAATAATACACCTATTGGCTTTCAGAGATCGAAATGTTAATTTAGTTGAAAGTAAGCAAAATGCAATTCCATTTGCTGCACATAAGATGCTTTTGCTATCAGCTAATTTAATTTAGAGAGATTTTGGTTTTTTCCCTGACTGTGGTGAAGCAGCTAAAATTGAATTAATACCCTGAACAATGCAAACTGAACAATGGCAGTGAAATCTTATATGCACATACTGTTTCCCTGAATCTCTTAAAGCACAGTTTCTGGTCTCCTGGGAGCGAGCATTCGCTGTGATTAAATGTTCCCGGAGGAAGCCACTTAGTGACGACAAGAAAAGGCTGGGCAACAGGTTCATATAGAAAGAAATGCTGTGGCAAATGGAAGTTTCAGTTTTCCCTTTCTGTTTCATCCACCCAAGAGCAGATGGCCTCTCTCATTCACTGCTGGGTCGAAGCTACCTGACGCAAGTGACACAAGCGGCGGCTGGGGAAGGGAGGAGGCGGAGGAAGGAAAGGACTCGGTGTGGTGAGCACATCTTCGGATGCTACCTAGGTATGGGCAGTTGCGGAAGAGCTTACGGCAGTGCTGTAGAGAGCTGCCTGACTTGTGGGCAGGCTGGGTCTCCAGACCTGTTTCTGAGTGGGCAATTACCTGCCCATTCTCTTGTACCTACACTTTGGTTCCACTGGATTTTCAGGCTTTTGGCAGATGAAAAAAACCTGGAAATTCTGGACAAATAGCCAGTGTACATGACCCAAACAATTCTGCTGTACGAGGGACATAAATCTCAGCCCATCCCACGCACATCATGTGTGCACGTGTTGTTCCACACATTCAGGCTTGTGCGACGCACCCTGCTTCTGCTTTGCGAGCTTTACAGGTGTAGCGAGGGGGAGCAGTTCTTCCCTGGGAGAATGGAAATACTAACTATAACAACTTCAGCATAATTCCTGAACTTCTGCATAAAATACATGTACAAATTTTAGGTTCACACAGGTCATTCATTGATCTGAAGGAAAATATCCCCCTTTACTTCCAGACGAGAGCCCTTCAGCACAGCTGTGATTAATGAATAATTGAGAAGAAAATATGTTTATGGGGAACTCACCAAAAGAGAGAATGGATGTGTGTACACAACGTGACAGTTCTTACGTTAAGCTGTGAGCATCTAGAGAATTATTTCATCTAACTGAATGCCAGTCCCTAAGCATCAGTGGTGGTGTCCACGAATTCCTAGTTTTTGTGGAAAACACTTGGCTTGGTTTTGGGGGATTGTCCTTGAAATTCTGAATGCAGGTTTCATTTTAAAGTTCAACCTTCAAAAATCGTTTGCTCTGCGTGGAACTTTGTATTTTAAAACCTTGTGGCCTACAGATCTGCAGTACTTTCAGTTCTGCCTTTGCAATCTGGATTGTGATACACTGGGGCAAATATTTACAAGTCCTCCGTTGAGCTCTACTGGTGCTTGCCCTACTCTGTCTTGTTTTCTTTATTATTTAATCACAGGGTTTGAGCAGCCCACTGTAGGCTGTGTCTTCGATGGGAACAGAACGATTGCAGCGTTTGAACTGTAATCACTCTAAATGAAAAGCACTCTGCGAATACAAAGAAACATACATTTTCATTCTTCTAACATTGCTACCAGGAATACCAGTACCTCACTTTTCTCATAATGGCCATGGAAGCTATGGTGTAACCCTGCAAAGCTCAGGTATCACCATGGGAGAAGGATGAGGGCCTTGCTGCTTCTTTTCGACAATGTGTATCTCAGAAATGTGTTAATAAATCTGACTGCTGCTAGATTACCTCCAACAGAATGTGGAGAATACCTTCAAAATTATATTTTCTTTTTATTTTCAACTTATATTAAATCAGATCTGGATTGATATAGCAAGTGAATATGCTGTGATGTCACCTGGAAAAAATTAACATGCAGGTATTTCTGTTCCTTGATTTACATAGCACTTTGAACTTTCTCTACGTTTAGCTAATACTGAACTTTGAACCTAAAAGGTTCAAAAGATTAAAAGTACTTCCCTGTGCTTTCCTCAAAAAAAAATGAGGCATTAACAGAGGTAGAATACCATTGGCCTGGCCCAGGATTTTGGCTTCTGCTTATTGTATGCTGGAATTTCTAACCAGATCCAGCTTGGGATGCCAGCTCTAAAACCCTCCTGGTATCCAGGTGCAATTAGCAGACAGGAAACTCAATCTTTCCAGTGCACATCACCACCAGCCTGTAGCCGCTAAGGACATGGTGGGCCACCTGTGAGGCTCCAGAGTACTGGAATGCGCCCCAGAGGATGATGCGGGCACACCCGGAATTAGTGGTGGGCAACAGCACTAAAGAAAGGACAAGGTCACAGCTTTTGTACGCTGCACGTTTCAGCATGTAAATGCATGCCGGATCAGCAGAACCCTGAAGGAGCAACTGCTGCGGCGTCTCTTTCAGGAAGGAGAATATAACCATCTGTATAAACCCAGAATCCAAGAATATGAAGACAAACTATTGTTTTTGCTGAAATGAGAAGTCTTTCCTGTCCTTTTTTCAGCTTGTTATGTCATTTGTATCCAGATATCCACTTATTTGTGTCATCAGCACTAATTATCAACCGTTTATCTGCATATAAAAACACTTCAGGTAAAACCTATCCAGTTTGGCTCTTAAGAGAATACCCAGTTTAACTGATATAACATTAGCTTTTCTATTGTTATTTAGCCATGAAAATTTAGCAGAAGGTAGAGCACCTGTTGCAATGAAACTGGTAGCAAAAATTGATTTTAGCAATCATGAAGATGGCTTGTTCACCTCCATTTTGTAGCCACCAGAATGCAGGAATAATTTGAAACGCTGAAGTTCTGTACTTTTCCATTTTACTTTTTTTTAATGTCTTAAAATTAAAATTTAAATTGCATCTAGTGAAAGCCAATTTTAAACAAAATTTGACTGGGCAAACTAATCCCTATACCGCTGCTAGCTATGTTTATGAAGTTGCGCTAGTGCTAGCTTAGTTATTCCACCAGAGTTTTTGGAGTTACGTCTGTATTGATGACTTCTGTTTCCATTTTTCTGGGATAAAGAAGTTTTTCTGACAAGATCAAGTTATTTCATTGCCTTATACGGAATCCTCTTTCAATTAGGCAACATATAATTTAATATATTCTCTCACTGTCTGCCTCTCCCCCAAAACAATAGAGGAGGGGTGGAAACACCAGTTCAGTTTTCTAGGTGGATTATGTCAAATACTATTTTCAACACAGTTCCAAAAACTTGGAAGACATTAATTAATAAGCAAATAAGCAAGTTTCTGCATACTGTCTTAGTATGGGCATAGCCAGTTAAACTGTAAACATTGTAGGCATCCCACAAACATGAAAGGAAACAGCAAAAAGCCCTTTAGAAATATCTAAGAAAAGAAATACTTTGTCATAAACCTAAATCAAAAGAGAACAGCATTGATTCTTACAGATGCATTATTCAGTATCCAATTATTTTCATACCTTTTCCACTTCAAGTATTTAACACACGCTTCTGCATCTCAGTGCATTTTTTTTCACCTGGACTTTTGTGTTCAGCTCGTTTCATGGATATCTCTAATCATTCCCTCCATGGGCCCCCCAGGTAACATATTTTTCTTCAATAATCAAGGCCAATTATTTTCTTACAATTGCCACCATTTTATCTTTTATAAATTTGATGACTGAGTATGCTATCACATTATTCTCTGCATTTTTTGTAGGTCACATCATACGTAATCCCATCCATAATTAATCCCTGGCTGGTGGCAAGTCTGACCCAAACACTTTTTCAATTAAAGCAGCCAGCCTCACTATAGGAGACCAGCACTGACTTTGGGGAGATGTACCTCAGAAGGGTAACTATCGGGAATATAATATTGGCTATATCTTCAAGTAACAGCAGTTACGCCAGATGAATAGGAGTGTCATTTGTTTCTACTTCCTAATTGACATAATAAAATGTTTCCCATTTTTTATCTTTTTTATTTCTCTTTATTTAGTTATTGTTACTTACTACCAGTTATATAAATTAGGAACTAACTAGTCATATTTATCAGGAAACTAACTACTTTGTGTTACTTGGTTTCAACTTTTCTATTGGAAACCTTTAGGAACTCCTTATTTTTACTCTCAGGAGGAATTGGGTTATTCAGCAATAGCATTTTTATGAAGCCTACTGCAATGGCAATCTTCTGTGGCCACGTTTAATTCGCTCCCGAGCAATTCTGAGTCACTCCAGCTGCCCTGAAGGCACTTACCCCATCTCTCCACACCAAGTACACGGGGGCTCAGGAAGACCGTCTCCTAACTCAGCCTCCCATAACGCACAGTTCTGAATGCAGAAAGTGAGATGCATTTGAGGTAATCCTGTGTTAAATGAGGCGGTTGGATACTACAGGGTCGTATACATGCTTTTTAACTTACCATAGTGGTTCTCACATTCTTAAGCATTTAGACTTTAAAGCGGCATTTGCTCCAGAAGTCCCACTGTGGCAGAGCATCAGCGGTGTCGCTGAATCGCAGTGCCGGTCATTTGTAGATCCCCTCATAAGCGCCTCCTAAAAACATCTCCCTGACGAGAGCCATTGCAAGGACTGGTCCTAGAGTGTTTTCATTTCAATTCTATTTGCAGCATAGGGTAGGAAATGGGGAAAAACTCATTGAGAGTAATTATGAGGGAAAATTAAGTTATTAATATTTACAAAGCTTTTTTAACTGGCTTGTTTACTACATGCTGCTCTGGGAACCCATCTACATCAATGTCAATTTATGAAGGCCACAATGTACATATCTGCATCTGAATTATTCACATCAGTCAATGCAATTCATCTTCTCTATAGCTGAGGTTTAAAATTGGTCAGATGAATCGTATTTTTAAGGTTCCTTTTTCCTTCTCTAGACAGTGACGTGCTTCATTATGGAGGACTACATTTTAGCTATCAATAGTTCTGTGAGAAGAATCTCATCTTCCATAGTTCTTTTCATGACATGACATTTTTGTTGTTCTGTGTAACACTGGATTTCTTGTCAGAGATGTGTATTAGTGACAGCCAAATAGAAGTTTTTAGAAATTATTGCAATATTTTTTTGTTTTCTTGGTTAATGAAAGCAGATAAAAAATGGTGGGTTTGGTGTTAATACAACTAGCTCACTTATAACTTCATTTTTCCTTTCATGTCTTAGGCACCAATATTTCTGATCGTGGAAGCTGAGGGCCTGATACATCTGCTATTTTTCCTCCTGCGTAAGCACTGCTCCAGAACAGTGACCAGGAAATAACTCTACAATGTGCAGGCAGCTGTGGTCCCCAGCACTCTATGTGATTCTTCTCACAAGTATAACTCTATTCCAGTCACATTGTTAAGCCCATACACTCAGTCAGACATCTTTGCAATTAAAGGTACCTTTTTATAGCAGGCCTAAAGAGTTCACCTTTCTACTTAGTTGAGATTTATTAAAAATAAAATTGGGCCTTTTAACTGAACCCAATGCTTTTATTATCAGCACAGTTCTATGAATGCAGATCTCGGAGCATATCTTGGCACTTTCACATAGATGAGTACCAATGTGCAAATAACAGAGATGCCTTTCCTTTTTGTGCATGCCAGCTCCACTTTCTCATGTGAGGTTAAACAAGAGCAGAGTTACAGAGCTGTCAAAAGGGCAGGACATATGGAAACACTGTTGTGGAAAATTTTAAAGGAGCAAAGCTTTTTCTGTTAAGTCTTACAGCATTAAGAATACAGTCCACAACACCTGTGTTAGAAAAGCATGACTACGTAGAGCCTTGGGGTGCTCACATTAAAAGATAAAATGGGATGGAAAGCAATGAGTGGTTTCAAACTAAAGTGTCATTCACCATGCCAGCGAAGAAGCAGAAAGATAAAACATTTTAGCAAGTCTCCAGGTGATAATATTTAGACAGAGCTTAGCCCACAGAACTGCTGTCCTACCACTCAAAATGCATACAAGATCACTAACTGACAAAGCAGCACTCAAATTATTAAGCAGTAATAATGATAATTCTTTCTTGGGTACCATTATCCCAACTTCTTCAGATATGGAAACGAGGCTTCCTGAGGCATGCAGGGAAGTGATGTGTTTGTATTACTATATACCATTTTCCTTTTCCATTACTGAAACTGGCATTAGTTACATAAAAGGCAAAGTAACCATAAACATGGACTTAGATGTAAACCTCCCAATGGGGAGGTCTCCAAATATCTGTCACTTGGAACATTACCTGTCATTTAAAAATGAAAATTACATTGGGAATTGCGTGACACTATTTCTAAGAAACTGTTTTGGTTTTTGTCTCTCATGTTTTAATTACAGGCTGAAAATTTCCCTTGTCTTGAGTCTGCCCAGTCCCACTGCAGTCACAGATACAGAATTCTGTTCTCACATGGTTTGGTTCCTGGCTGTGTAAGAAGAAAACTCAAGTTTTCAGAAAGCATCTGATCTGAAGAGTTATTGCAAAGAACAGCAGATAAGAAAAAATAACTGCATGTATTTATACTGTCAAAGAACAATACACTTTAATTCCTTTAAATTTATTTTTACAGCTCAAAAGTTATTTTTATAGCTCATTTTATAGAGCAAATTATCTCAAATTAAGGCACATATTAAGAAAACTATTGCAGTATCTTAATTCTGAAGTACTCTTGTTCTCTGGTCATGCATTCAGTGGCAGCACAGATCCTATTTATTCTGTATAATCTTCCTTCAGACTACATCTCTAGACCAGATGGACCAAGCGGGCATAGTGCTGCTGAATATGAATAGCCTTGGGTGAACAGATGCGTCTGATAATGTCGCTCAGGAGAAGGTGTTTGTATTTATACCGTGTTCTGGGGCCCTGTTCTTTTGCTCAATCTTATCTGCAAAATAAGATTTTATTTCCTCCACCAGACAGTTTCAAACCAGGTCTGGTTTGCTTGAGGTGATAAATAGGTCAATTGCTGCTATAACGTAAGGAAGGTGGTTTTGGACTTGTATATTAATTGCCTTTATTATTCACTGAAATTATGTGCTCATTAAGAGTCCACCTTATTTCAGGGGCTTTTCAAGAGAATTTACAAGCAGGTGGCACTTTTTGTATTCTTGTCTCTGCTTTTTGATGCCAAGCTCTGGCAAGTATCATCTGTTTAATATCTAACAGCATGATTTTTAATCAGAACGCATTTAGGGACCCAGGTTCAACATTTACAAAACAAGTGGCCCCTTAACCACATATAACACTGTCGCCAGCCCAAGGATTATGCTGCTTTGCTATCTAGTTTATACAGACAGATGAAGCAGACAAAAAAAATGATCGAGATAAGGGTGAAGATAATCAGCGAAATAGAAAATGTAATTAAATGCTTTATGGGAAGGGTTCCAAAAAAATAGAGCAGAACACTAGCATCCACTGCAGTATTTCTACAGCAGAAATGGGGATGACGTTTTTCACCAACTGATTTGTGAGCAATGTATTAGATTTATTGCAAACAAAGGAGTCATCATCCTACTAACAAGAGAGAGGAATCATCCTATTAAGGAGAGAGAGAAAAAGAACAGAATACTGCAAGCACAGAGCATCCAGATGATGGGAAGCTTTAGAAACCCCATCAGTGAGCCATAGCCGATGTCACGAAGCCCAAAGCAGGCCGCGCGGGGTCTGTTTCATCAGACTGTTCCAGTGAAAAGGTATGCACTCTCTAGACTGTGCAACCTGGGAATAGGGTTTCTTGAATTTACATTCTGGTTTAAATTCTCCAGAATACTTTCAGGAAATTTAGCAAATGCCTTCATGAATCTAAGGACTGGGCTCACAATAAAGGAATAGAACTTATTCCAGCTAGAAAGCTATACACAGGATGTCCTGAAAAATAAGCTAGATTTCTGCCCCCTGAAGCTTTTCCTTAGTTCCCCCAGCAGAAGGGGGCGGGAGTTCTTATGGAGAGCTGCTGCCTTGCACTTCTTGATAAAGCAAGATGGAGAGACCAATTCAGTACATAGAGGTTTTATAATGTATGATCTAGTTTAAATTGCACCACATCATAAGACTAGAATTTGTCAATGTCATGAAACTCCATCCTTTTCCTCTCACACAAAAGGTAGTCTGGCTACAAACCACAGCGAGGACTCAACCTCTGGACAATGAGAGGCGGTTGCTGCTACTGCTGAATGCACAACGTTCTCCAGCAAGGTCGTGGATGTGCTGGAAAATTTTGCTGCCATAACTTTTATTGACTTTCAGTTTCTGATAACACTACGTGAAAGCACACTGAACTCTGGCGCTGTGCCATGAGAGACTATTTTATTCTGACAGCAAACCCTTCAGTTTGCTGAGTCACAGAAAACTTGCAGTGATAAGTCTGTGTAAATGAAAGGCACCTTTTGTCAATGACAAATTTGTAATGTAACTTTGACCAGACTTAAGTTTCTTTTTTGTCTCTCCTATGGGGGGAATATAACCAGAATATAGCTCAGGGAGAAAATACTGGTTCTGCACGTGCAGGTGTTAGAAAACCCTCCAGTTCGCCCGGCCTGTAATCATTCCTCAATTTCCCCAGTGGCTGTATGGTGAGAGGAATAAAACAACTCCAGGAGCAACATAATTTAATTCCACTGGTTCCTGTTGCACTGTCACGGATCACACTACCTCTTCTCTGTCGGTATGCTTCAGTGATACAAAGAAAATGTAGAATATAGCTCCTTTTTAAATACAGTTTCCTTTTTGCTTGCAAAATATTGATTTCCCTATGACAGAGGATGACCCATATTATATGCTTCAGTAGGAATAGGTAAGTACTTGTTTATGGTTTTTAGTATTCCTGTCTCGAACAATTTTTCTTTCACAAAAAGCAATGTATTTTCATCTGCCCCAGTTAAAACATGCAAATAGTCAAACATATTGAAAGTATCCTTTGTTTTAAATATATTTTGGCAGTTAGAGGCTACCTAAGCTGTCATTCACCAGTGGCCAAATTTGAACCCACAAACTCCACTTACACTATTGCAAGAGTAGAATGTATAGAATTGTATATATGCAAACTCAAGATCTGCTTAAACTCTCTGGCGCTTATGTTTGGAAAGTACAATTGCTGCATGGACCTGTGCAGAGAAAAGTAGGTGATGGGTGTTGATCCTATCAGGCTGCCTTGACAATTCTGCTGGTTAATACAACACTCAGCTTGAGGGCTTCCTGAAGCTCCAGCAGTGCACTTGACAATGCGGGGTTAGTAATACGCACTGTAAGGGATGCTGAATGCACCACTCCCTTCCTCAAAGATCCTAGCAGCTTAAGTTGGCCAAACTAGCTGGAGCAGGAGAATTTCCATAGGCTTGTCACTGAACTTGCCTTAAAATTCAGCTTCTCTGGAGCTCTGCTCCCAGACATTAGCTCAGCATAGCGAGGTTCCTCTAAGCTTCACCCGACTCTCCACAGAGATACAAAGTCAAAGAGGTTGCCTCCTTACACTATTCCAGAAAAGCCTTCCAGGCTATTTTTGTGCCATCTAAGCTTTTTTAACATGAATATTAAAAGCCTAAGACACTATCTTTTCTTCCCATGAACATTGATAGCAAAGTGGCCAGGTCTAATTTTTTTTCTAAAATCATCTCTACTGGGAAAACACAACTTAAAAAATGTTTTCTCGTATTACCAACTTCCAGAACACGTTCATGACTTCTGTACTATTCAAAAGAACAAAGAGCCTCAAGTCTTCAATAGTCTTTGCTGAAAAAATGTTTTAAAGCTGGAATGTCATGTGCTGTATAAAGCAAGCCTCTAGTTACATAGTTGAGATCAGTGGAGAAGCAGTGCTTCATTAGACACGTCTAAGAACATCTTCCTTCTCTCCCTGACACCACACTCCCGAGCAGTATGCCCTTTGTTGTGCTTCAAAGTAGCATGGCTGATTTTGATCCCCCTGACAAGTCCTTGAGGAATCAAGTACTGTTTTTTTCTTGATTCACCTGTGAGTGACCAGAGAGTGGCCTCTTCCTGATTATACTTCAAAAAACCAAGCCTGTAGATCTGTGATTGCTTTGGAGCTCATCCTTGGCAAGCAGGCTTTATGTTACTTAGCAAAGGCAAAGACCGAATAGGCATTAGCCCTCTGTCTATCGATAAAACCTTACACTCCATGTGCATAACAACTCCTTCTATATTTAACTTTTACTTGTAATGATTGGTGATAAAGCAAATTAAGGCAGAGCTACTTTGCATATTGTGTGATGCGCATATGACATAATAGGAGACAATAATTTAACCCACTAAGATCCACTCATCACAAGTGCAGTGACTCATTAGCTTCACAGAACGTAATGAAATCTACCTAACGAAGCAAAGCCACAGTCTGACATAAATTGCTGAAGATTATCCACATTTGTTTTGATGCTTTTTCTTTTTCTTTATGCACAACATCAGAGCAAAAGTAGGGAGGAGTACCTGTTTTCAGGTAAGAAAGTGAAGTATCTCATGCCAGGGCTCACAAGCCCAGATGGATGTAGGCATGCAACATATTGGCAGACCCAGAAAAAGCATTTTATTTCTAAGATGCTCTTTACAAAAATGCTACATTTTAACTCAGAGTTTAAATGTTTTTATTCTGTAGTTTGGAACACTGAGACACAAAAATAACAACTTGTCCAAAGTTCCTGAGAAAGCCTGTGGTAAAGATGGAAACCTAGACCTTTTGACTTTCAGTTCTCTGATTCAGCCTTCCTCACCATGTAATCAGAGTGGTGCATTATAGACCAAAGTCTACCATAACTTACACTTACAGAACACATGTAATGTGCAAGAGAATTTGATACTGCCTTTTACTTTCGTTTTAGATAATGCTATGAGAAACAGCTATTCCCCAAGGGTTGTGCGGCTCCATTGCCAGATGCCAGCAGGCTGGACGGTTCCCCCAGTGGTCAGGCAATAGTTAGCTACATTTTTTTGCCAGGTTGCTTCCTCCCAAAGCCAGGCGTTCAATTAACTTAGCAGTTTCCATTGGTCAGCCACCAACTTTGTTCTTTTTTTAAAGCTTACATGAAAAAAAAAATCGAAGGACTTGGGAAAAATATAGTCAAAAGAAGCTCCATCTAGGATAGCACTTAAAATCGATTTCCAATGAACATGACAGGGAGGGTAGTAAGGGATCACATCTCTGTGACTGACTCATGTCGTTGCTGTTCTTTGAAATCAAGAGCATTGATTTTTTTTATACTTTTACTTGGGTTTGCTTCCAGTGTCCTGGGATCCCCCAGGGCCCAGAAGGATACAATGCTTGACACAGGCAAATTGCTGAAAGGTCAGTGTGCTCAGTGCACATCGGTAGCATCTGTGCTGCTGCTGTATTTGCCAAGATCCAAGCAAGTTCAAAGAATAAAATTATGTGGAGAGTGTTAACCTGCAGGTCTAGCTCAGCCTCCTGAAAAATACCCATCATGGCTAACTTTTGTTTATACATCTGTGCGGGACAGTCCATATCAGTTTAAACAGGCTTGCATCTGAGTTTTTCCACCCTTTCTTTTGCAGACTCACTCGAAGTACAAGCCTATCGTTTCCCCTAACATAGTGACACCATCCAGTCCCACATGTATGAACATCACGGTCACACAAACTGGCACTGACAGCCATTATAGTTTGGCCACCTCTGTGTAACCAACTTGTCAGCAACACTTACTAGTAGTAGCAGAAGCAAATCCCAGCAGAAGCAAATCCCAGCCCTAATATAATCTTTTACCCAGCCTCGCATTTAAGCCCCAGAGCAAAAGGTGGCTCAGAAACCAAATTTGGCATAATTTCTTATGTCAGTCTGAAACAAGTCATCACCTTAGCCTCGACTCAACATATATCCCAATCTCACCTCCATCCTTTTGCAGTGGAATTTCCTAGCCTGACACCAACCTGCCAGCCGAAACACAGGACAGCAGCTCTGTTTCGCCTTGCAGACACTCTCCTTTCCCTTAGAGCTCTGTGAACTCGAGCCCCAATGCTAGCTCCAGCCTTTGCACCCCGCTTCGTTTCCCCAGATGTGGTTTTGCCCCATACCACTTCTAGGCCAGCTAAAAACTACAACTAGGATTATGGCGGAGCTTAGGATTACTTTTTAGGTTTGCGTAAATCATGATTTTACTCAGTGTGACTCCTCACCTTCATCCCAGCCAAAGCTAATCATAACCTAAAAACTGCTTTAGGATCCCAACACAAACACTGCTCAGTGCTTTACGCCTGAACTCTGAAAAGCTTCCCTGGTAACCTGCTATGAACTCAAGCTTTGACTTTTTCTTTCATCTCTGGAGGTCAAACTCCACTTTACCCCACTATGTTACCCAGTGACACAACCACCCGTCTCGGAGCTCATTTCACAATGACACTGGATTGCACCACCTCTCAGTTTAGTTTAGCAGGCCCTGTTAATTACTGTTAATTATTACATGTCTTTATGAAATTACATAAACAACCTCTAATTCTATGCAAAATCTGTTTATTCTCACCAGGACATGTAGCATTAATTTGGAAGGAAATATACAGCCAGGAGTACCAGGCTTTCAGATCTGCCTATCTTGCAGAAAACTGTCTTTTATTAAGGCAGAAGCAGTGCCAAGAGAACTTCAAACACATTAAAATGCTCAAAGCTTGACAAGAATCAGAGAGTTTCTTTGCATTTGTATGAAAATTGACTTATTTTTCTTGCAGTAGGGATACAGTGATGTTTCAGAGATGAGACAATGTCTGCTGTGCACGTGTACTGTCTCGTATTACTCTGGATGCCACATTTCTGCTTACATTATATCATCAGAACACATTATTGACTAACTTAAAGGTAATAATCAGAAAGATTTTATGAGGCAAGAGTATTATGCTCTGATAACAAATTGCTGCCTTTTGTTTTGTTTTCTGCCTACATCATAGCAAGCATCTAGCAAAACTAAATTATAACTAAGAGCAGCGGGTAACAGCTGCAAATGTAATCTGTTAGCAGCAGCGGTGAGCCACATAATCAAATGAGGGAAAGAGGTGATGCAGCCTCTGCCTGTCTTTGGAAGTGAGTCTGCATATGTACACTTACACACACACACACAGCCAAACTACATAGAAAGGGTTTAAATTAGCATCTCTAGCTTTAAACTTACAGGTCACACTTGCTATAACACCTCACCGGCTACCAAAAATTAGCCTGGCAGAGAAGCCCCTCTTCACCTGTAGCACAAAGTCACTTACACAAGAGATGTGCAGGCAGACACTAAGGAACACAGGACTACACGCAGATGAACTCCAGGACAATTTTCACAGCTTTCTGAACATGAGATTTAGGGACATTTCGGCTGGGAGCCCACCCTGAAAGGGACACCCATCTTCCGTGAGCTCCTTGCACAAAAAAAGTGGGATAGGCAGAGGCAAAGAGCAGATATCCTAAATCACCCAGATCATCACAGCTTACAAGTGATACCTGCAGTTTTATCAGAAGCTATCAAAGAGCAGTGCGCAGGCAGGAGCTAGGCAGGTAAGCCCATCAGACTGCAGCACTCGCAAAGCAGGCAACTCATCTGCTGCGGGAACGTCACGGGGATCCGAAGGCAAATCACCCTCGGCTCTGCCAAGGGTTGTCCTGCTGCCTGTCAAAGTGTCACTGCCCATGACTGGAAGCAGTTCCAGTGAAATCTTTTGCCTAGCAAGGATATAAAAGATATCCTGAGCACTGCCAAGAGCGGGAGCCTTGCAGAGAGAGAAGCACCTGGAGGAACCTAACTTTGGAGTCACTCTAGTGATGGCAAGTGACTGCGCTCTGCTACATTCATCTCTCCTTAGGTAAGTCATGACTTCCAGACAAAGCATAAAACATAAGTTAATTAGATCCTTTTTTGTTAAAATCCAAATTACTGCTTTTGGCAGGGGAAATGGTCAGTAACAAACTCACTCCTGCAGCTTGTGCTCAGAACAGGAAAGGAAAGTTTTGTGCCTGTCCTACTGCCCTGGGGCCACGAGCTTCTTGCCTCAGAGTTGGTCTGTGTGATAAGCAGTGTCTGAAATGCACCGCTAAGGCAGGTGAATGCTGGTTTGCAGACTATGTGCTTGTTTGCAGACTATGTGCTTGTTGTTGTGGTTTAACCCCGATCGGCAACCAAGCACCACACAGCCGCTCGCTCACCCTCCCCCTGCCCTGGTGGGATGGGGGAGAGAACCGAAAAAACTAAAACCCGTGGGTTGAGATAAAGGCAGTTTAATAGGATAGCACAGAAAGAGAAAGAAAAGAAAAAAAAACGATAAAAGAATATACAGAACAAGTGATGCACAATGCAATTGCTCACCACCCGCTGACCGATGCCCAGCCATTTGCCAAGCAGCGATCGCTGCCCCCCGGCCAACTCCCCCCAGTTTCTATACTGAGCGTGACGCCATATGGTATGGAATAGCCCTTGGGCCAGTTGGGGTCAGCTGTCCTGGCTGTGCCCCCTCCCAGCTTCTTGTGCCCCTGGCAGAGCATGGGAAGCTGAAAAGTCCTTGACTGGTGTCAGCACTACTGAGCAACAACTAAACCATCAGCGTGTTATCAGCATTGTTCTCATCCTAAGTCCAAAACACAGCACTATGCCAGCTACTAGGAAGAAAATGAACTAAGCTGAAACCAGGACACTTGTATACAAGCTGCATAGTACAGAGTACCATGGGTTCATTTCCTTCACAGAAGTATTTTTTCTGTAGAAAAAACTGTAGAGGTAGTTGCTGTCTGTGGGGTAAATAAGCTATTCAAGGCATGTCTCGCTAAAATGTAAAAACTTTCATTTTTAAGAACTGCTATAAACACAAAAAATATTTAGAAAGATTTCTAACTGCATCAAACAACCCTGCAGTTCAGATTTACATTCGCAGCATAAGTTTACTTAGAGGTAATTAAATGAGACATGTATGTTCCCAGGAAGTTGTTTTGCGATGCTGTCTATTTTATTTTAAAAATAATTGCCGTGCAAAATTGACCTGGTAAGCTGGACTTTCCACAAAACACTGTTTCGCTTCTTTGACAATGAGCAGAAAATGGACAAGAATGAAATAAATCCTCTGAGGGAATCATCATTATTCAAGTAGCTGCATATGCTGATAATCAGAAGGCATTGCCTAAAGAAACTTGCTAGGAAAAAAAAATTAGGGGCCTAAAATTCTCCCTAAAATTGACTCTGTCAATGAATCTACAGCCCACCATTTGTGTAAAAGCAGATAGTAGCAAATGAAGTTAGAAGGCCTCTCACTGAAAGGTGCTAGCTGCAAACAGGCTGTCTGGAAGGAGTATTTTTTCAAGAGGGTGCATAATTTTAAAGGTACAGCTTTCACAGTGAAACACAAGGCAAACTGGTACCATGATTTGCTGCAAATATAATGTTTTAGCAGCAGGCACAGATCACATAATGAGATGATGGAAAGAGGCAATGTACCAAGATGCCAGGCTCTGAATATGTGTCCAGAGGGTCTGCACAGGCACCCTTGCATACACACACATGTGCTGCACAGAAAAGGATCAAATTAGCGTGACCATTACCAGTGCAAATGGAGACAGCATTGCTGCTTTTCTTTACCTTTTGTGCCAGTATACATCTGGTAGTAATGGAGGATAATTATGCTTTTTAAATTATTTTAAAAAATATTTGGTTTCAAACAAGCATTGATTAAGTTATGCTGAACTGCATACATTACTGATTTGGAATGATCATTGGCTGACAAAGGGAAACCTAACCCAGGCTCCAGAAAGAGAGAATTGCTTGGTCATCCCATAAAACATAGCTGTAAAAAAAAGGTGTAGTAAATTACTCACAGTATTGCAGATGAAATTTTGCTCATCTTTAAGCTACTTTCAGTATGACAGTGTTGGAGAGCTGCAGGATAAATAAAACAACCATTTTATACCTTCACTTTTGCCAGGCTTTGCAGAGTAGAACTGTCCTTCCACTGGAATGGTCTTGTGGATTACAATTAAGGAAACCTCCAAAACACAACAGCTGGTCATGGAAGAAGCCATGGAGAGAGGGGTAAGTAAAAACTATCCACTCAGAGGAAAAAAAAAAAAAATTCCTTGCAAGCAGTTTTGCCTGTATTGTGAATTTTTGTTGTTCTGAATGTGCTGTGAGTCTTTCAGAAGACAATAAAGTTTCAAGGGGTGGGAAGGGGGAATCACATGGTTATTATAATGATTTGGATCTGATCCATTATTTGCAGGTCATTTCCTCTGGGAACGTAATATAATAAAATTCCGTTAAATGAGATGGACACCAAAAATGTCCACAAAGAAAAATGTTTGTCTCCCCAGGCATGTATACAAGCCAGGATGGGTGAATCTTTGTACCAGTCTCCCTTACCTACTGATGAAAAAGGTTCTACCAATTATCTTATCTGATTCTTTGCAGAGGTAACGTGATTAGCAAGTAGCAAGAAGTATCAGCACAGAGTTAACAAGATTAGCAAAACCAGGGTGTGAATTTTTTGCAGTTTTACAGTTTTTACACTATAAAATGTAAGCCACTAGAAGAAGTATGGACATAATGTTATAAGGACACCATCAGCCTGGAAAGCCTTCTGAGTCACCACACTCACATATTCAAAAATGCTGTCTCCAATAACAGCATTTCCACTGGCTTCTTTCAGCCCCAGTGAAACCTGGCCTGCACCTTAGATATAAGTACAAAAAATGTATTTACACAGATTATAGAGAATTTTAAATGGTGTAAGCTTGTTGGTTCTTGGAAGACACAAAATTAATTTATTGATTACTTTTTCTTTATAAATACTTGGGAACATGATGCAATTTACAAACATTATGCCAAAACCGAAAGGAAACTAGAAAAAAAAAAAAAAACCACAAACCTTTGGAGTGAAGAAAAAACCCCCAGCTATTCTAAAGTCTAAGAAATATCCTGGCAATAGTCTTAGCTTTCTTTCCATCTTCAATTTTTGTTCTAATTCAATTTTTTGTTCTAATATCAGTTACACTTGTAACCAAGCCATTGACTGACTTTCTTCCAGGACAAAACGACACACATTCCTAATCCTATACAGTCACTGTGGATCACTTTTCAATTAGCAGAAAGGACTTTACAGGAGTTTTCTAGGTCTGCGATACATCCGCCTTCACTATTGTATTGGCAAGAGACATTCATACAATAACCAAAATGGCACCTAGCTCTTCCTCCGCTACTGAACAGGAATGACACTTCCACAAAACAGAAAAACCCTTAGTTATTTCTGTAAATATTGTATGGATTATTTGTCAGAAACTAGCCCAAAACACTTGCAATTACTTATCTGAAGCTCTGTAAGGCTCAGATTAAGCTTCTGACACAAGGAGGCACAATCTCCACAGATGGCAGAGAGGGGATAGCCCTTATACCTAAGCTTGTCAGAAAATAAAGTAAGAGCGTTGTGAAGAAAACTAAAGCTGATGACTGAGATGCTTCATTTTCATCCTGCTGAATCCTATCAAATCCTCCTCACTTCTGTTTGCTTTCACATGCAAATGATTTGTTTTAAACAGCTGATGAGTGCCCAAGTCATACAAACTGACACTTAGCAGCAATTGCACTGCACCACTGTCAAATATTTACATCCATTTTCCAATCATCTGGCAACTGAAATGCAATTAACTACTTTGGTTTTATGCCCCCACTGGAGCTGGCTTGCACATCCATCACAAATGCATTCATTTACTCTAAATTTGCTCTTTGGATTTTACTCATTTAAATGAAGAAATTATATTCTTTCCCAGCTCCTGTTAGCCATGATCACTTCTGTCCATCAGCCTAGAGGGTCTGTGATAACCTTTTAGTTAGTTATTTATAGCCTATAATCACATCTGATATTGTCACGGCATTGCCCCTGTACTTGGCACTGGTGAGGCCGCACCTCAAATACTGTGTTCGGTTTTGGGCCCCTCACTACAAGAAGGACACTGAGGTGCTGGAGTGTGTCCAGAGAAGGGCAACAAAGATGGTGAAGGGTCTGGACAACAAGCCTTATGAGGAGCAGCTGAGGGAACTGGGGTTGTTTAGTTTGGAGAAGAGGAGGCTGAGGGGAGACCTTATCGCTCTCTCCAACTTCCTGAAAGGAGGGTGTGGTGAGGAGGGTGTTGGTCTCTTTGCCCAAGTAACCAGAGATAGGACGAGAAGAAATGGCTTCAAGTTGCGCCAGGTGAGGTTTAGATTGGATATTAGGAAAAATTTCTTTACTGAAAGAGTGGTGAGACATTGGAACCGTCTGCCCAGGGAGGTGGTGGAGTCACCATCCCTGGAGGTGCTCAAAAAACGTGTAGATGTGGCACTTCAAGATATGGTCTAGCAGGCATGGTGTTGTTGGGTTGATGGTTGGACTAGGTGATCTCAGAGGTCTTTTCCAACCTTAATGGTTCTATGATTCTATGATTATAGCCAATTCTGTTCACTTTGAGCTTGGATCAGTTTAATTCCAGGGGAGGAGATGCCAGGTAGTGGTGAGATTAGCTATTTAAAACTCTCTTAAAAGCCTAAAGTTGGTATGTAATCTTGCATGTCAGTTACTTGAAGTCACAAAGACCTAAGAAGTGGCATCCTTAACAAAATCAGAAGCAGCATTGCTTCTGCTTGTTTGAGACTACCACAGTATTGGAATGCTGGATAATACACAATGTGATATTTTCACAACGTGCCTACTACATAGATAAAATCTTCATTTTACAGTTAGGAGCTTAGGGATTAAAATCCAGAGTGGATCACCATTATTACTCACTCCTCAGAGCAACGCCTGTGCTGCACAAAGGGATCTGCAGCCTTGTGCTGGGAACCCTACAACCTGATTGAGCAGATGATGGCTACAGGGGATGGAGCACATCTCCCGATTAGCAGAGGTGGTTCCCTTGAAACTGGCAGCAGTGAAGCTACATTAGAGTGGTTACATGCATAAACTGAAAGAGAAGGCTTATTAGCTCAGGGGTGGTGCCATCCTAGCAAGGCTGGCTATCTCTGAGGACTGAGTTAGAAGCTCTGCTTGGTAGGTTTGAACACTCAAGACTGCTCAGGAAGCTGACACAGCACACATGAACACATATCCTCCTTTCCTCTGTCGTAGGAATACGAAAATACTGAAAATACTGGCTCTCACCCTGTGGGTCAGAAAGTCCAGGGGATGTTTGGGTGTGAGAATCAAAGTGGTCAGTAGTAGCCGAGCCAAGGCATTGGAGATCTCAGCAGTCCCAGATGTGGTAGTGATGGACTTGCAGCCATTCACACCGTCAGTCAGCCCAGGCAGACGATGGATTTGTCTACGCTGACCAACACCAGCTTGAGTACCAAAAACAAGATAATGACACATTGTTAACTTTCTCTACCTAATGGGGCCATCCAAAAAGCCACCCATCTTTAACCCCTCGCTACTGTGTGGTTATTTTCATTATTTGTAAGCAATCGAATTCATTTCTACAGTACTGGTAAATTCATAATTGTTAATGCCTGGAGACTTTGAGCTATACAGATTATTATTACAAAGTTCTCTGAGCTGTTTTGATGCAAAGCATACAGCACGGGTGAGATGAGCAGGACAGAGTCAGCACTGGGTGTCTGCAGTGCCAAGCTCTGTTGTTCTGAAAGTGCAGAGCAAGATCACCCATCTGCCCAAGGGAAGGGAGCAAATGCAACATGACAAATCAGTGCAGTTTTCCTGATATACTTCACTGCTTCCATATGCTTTTCTCCAGAGTGGAACCATCTATCTCTAGATCATATACAATTTGTGCGTCTCACCAGACAGCTTTCAGAGACACCATTGTGTTTGCTGATTCCAGATGTTGGACGCTGTCCCAGGCAAGTAGAAGTGATGCCTATTTCTCCCGCACTCCTTCAGACCGATTATTCAGTTCATTTCAGAGCAGGGTCATTTTGGACACTGACAAATTGCTGCATTAAAGTATAAATCCTGAAGCATAAGACATCTGCCTGTATGCCATCCTAAACAATTGAGTCAAGTCAATCGTGACTTGAGAGAACAAAGGCTCAAAGTGCCATCAAGTGGAGTGGCACAGAGGGGTGCAAGATGGAAAGTTTGCCTGGGGTTTTTAACATGTGAAATGACACTACTGCCTAAATTTCCTTACATGCACAGTATTACAGTTTGATCTTAGCAGTCAGTATGTTAGTTGCTGGTATTTGGATTAAGTCAACTCCAGCTCCTCTTCTTTTATGACACTTGTTTTATCTGTTGTTTTCCTATATTTTCAGCAGCAGGATTTTAGGCCACTATCAGAAACTATAAGAGAAATTGTATGAAGAGATCAAAACAAAATTCTCTTGTGAACTGGCACTTTCTGAAACCTGCATTTATTAATGTATAGAAGTTGTGGCTCTAATTTCACTGAGACATCAAAAAAGTAACAATCTTACCTTCGGTAACTCAAGAATTGCACAATAGCTCCATATAATAATACCTTACACAGTATACACAAACAACAGAACATCCAGCAATGACCTCCCGAAAGTATCTCTGTAACCTAATTATGAATCTACTACCCCCATTTTACGGGTGTATAAACTGCAGCTCAGGGCAAAGAGTTTAAGCAATTTGCTCAAGGATACACCCCACCTTACTCAGAACCCAGGAGTTCAGAGCATCCAGCCCCCTGGATGTGCAACTTAGGACTAACGTTGCCTCTCTGTGTGACCAAGTGCACAATGATTTTGTTTCCTTTTTAATAAGTGTTTTTATGCTCATCAACAAGCAGCCCAAGAACCCCAATGAGAAAGAAATACTGGCTGCTCAGCAGTGTCACTACTGTCTCAGCCATAAGGTTTGTGATACCAAAGAAAGTGGCTGCAATCACCTGGTGGATTCATATACTTTTTTCAGCGCTCTGAGATCCTAAAATATGAAAAAGCAGACCCAAAAGGATGAATTCTATATCTCCTATGTAAAATCTGAGCATTTGCAATCCTCCTGGCACAGCAGGTGAGGGAGAGGAGAACCACAAGAGCAGCCTGCAACCATCCAGCAGCACCTCCACGTACCTCCACACAGGACCTAAGCAAGTCTGATGTGCTTGGCCTTACATACCATAAAGAAATGTCACCAAAGTTAAATCTGTTTTGCAGTGCAGAGTCCCTTTTCCTTAATATCTTGGTAATTTTTTCTAACAATGTTGTTTCAAAAGAAAAGGTTTAGTTTTGAAAATGTCTTCATAAACTATTCCCAAACAAACAAAAAATAGGAAATCCCCACTCACGTGAACTGATGGTTTGCTTTATCTTTGTGAGAATGAATGACATTTGAGTGAATAACCATTTAATTTTTACATTTTTAAAGTCTCAGTTGACTTTAAAATCAATAGATAGTACAGTTAATTCATTTTACCACCAACTTACATTTTCCAAATAAGAAAGAATAGAGTATTGTCTTTTCTAATACATCTTGATTTCCTACCTTTTTTTTTAACAATAGATTTACTATCAAATAGTTTTCTCACTTTTTATGCTTAAATACTGTTTGATGTTATAAGCCACGCTGTACATGTTAAGTTACTCTCTGGACTGTGGCATTTTCCAGTAGTTTCATAAATTAGCCTTCTAAAGTGATTAAGGTGTTCTCTGGACTTCAGAAATAAACTCCTCAAGCAAAATTATGTATCTTTCATCAAACAGTAAACACCAAGAGTGGAAGTCCTTTATTTTTCCAGAGCTGCAAATACTTTCAGCAACTACTTGTCATCAATACATGGCCTACATATATCATGCAAAGAGAAACCAGTTACCCACGTATCAGTTCATGTGCGGTGAAAAGAAAGCCGTGTGCTCCTGTTGCTGTGAGGAATCAATTATCTTGAGTTACCTATTTGCTTGAAATGCACAGCTACATCTTCCAACGAATACCTGATGTGGATAGCTTGAATATGTTTGCCCCACCGCACCTGTGAGGTGACTGGACATGGCTCACACCAGCTGGGACTATCTAAGATGACTCCGGGCTTGTAAGCGTGTAAAGAACGGTGGAAAGAGCATCTCGAGGTGCACTGCCCCGGCCACTGCATTTCTTCCATCCAGTGCATTTCCACTGTGAAATGAGAAAGGCACCATCTTCCTCTTCTGAGTGGAGAGACAACTCACTGCTACTCAGTGCAAGTGCTAAAGGTGATGGATAATTGGCACAAATGAAAATAAAAGACAGAATGAAATTCTACAGAACACAGAAGAAACACCAAATATACCCTGTTTCTGCCAGTTGGAATTATTGTGGTTATCCTTTCCTGACCACGCTCAATTTATTCACAGCAGCTGCTCCCACCTTCGGGGCAGGAAGAGTTACTGGTAGGAGTCTGGGCAGATGGATACTCTGCTCTGTTCTTCCTGTTTTTCAAAGAAGTTTAGTACATCTCTCTCTTGTCCAAAGTATGTAGGTAGCTTTCTGCAAGCAAGAATTATCCTACTTAGCTCTGCAACAATGAATATTTTGGCACTGTATGTCTCGGAATTTCTAGCAATTTTATTTATTCTAGTAGATGGTACCATTTTCTCCCTCTTAGGAAACCTGCGAGTATCTGTTAGGATTTCTCCTACCGTGTCTCATTAATGCAGTCTTGGGAACAATGAGAGTAGGCAGTAAAATCAACCTGTGTTGTGTACAAAAGGAAAGTTTTATAATGCATAAATATCAAAGCTCTGTCAAATGGATTGTGAAAAGGAAGAAGCAGTTTTAATGAGCTTTTAAAAACTATCAGAAGGAAAAAAGGAGGTATGTGGGCAAAAAATAACAAGGTAGACAGTAGCTGGTCTTTCAGAAGGTGAAATGCAGGGGAGGGAGAAGAGATTTTTCCTACTTCTGCCCCACACCCTGTATCATGATGTGACAGGAGAAGTTAAACCAGAGTATTTTTGGTTTTCTTTAGGATCTAGCCACAACTGAAATTGTCACGCTTTTGTTCAAGAAATATTTCAATGCAATATGCAGAGATGTACTGCAGCTGGAGGAGGGAAAAGAACCCAGCGCACATCAGCTGGCTGACTGCCTGAAAGAGATGTGGTGTTCGCAGGGGGCGAGAGCAGCACCACAGTGCCTTGTCCCACCCCTTCCCACCCTTCTCTCAGCCTAAGTACAAGTAGTGCTAGTTCAGTGCTGAAGCAAAAAATTAGAACCGATTTCACTGGCAATCACCCAAAATAGCCTTCTTTTTTGTCTTCTGATCGTGAGCAGCTCGAGGAGTTCCAGTGTCCTCTCCCTGCAAAACCACCCCTATTTATGCCTAATGCAAAGATTCTTCTGGAAAGCCCAGCGGCTGACCCCAGTGGTCCCATCCCTGACGCAGTACCTTCTGCAATTCATCCCATTTCAGTCCTAGATAAATTATATCCTGTATCTGGGGCTTTAAAACCTTGCCATCCAAAACTGCTGTCTGTTATATTGGAGACAATCCTCTGTAAGACTAAATAACCTGAAATGGCTTTGAGATGAAATTTAAGTAAGCCTATGATTGTGCCAAGCCTTGGCCCTTCTAATATATGGTGGGAATAAATTATTTTTTCAACAAAGGTGAAATAGAGATATTATTAGCATCCAGACAATGTTCTGGTACCAATTACTTTTTTCTTTTGATATCTGAAAGTAATACCAACCCTATTCAAGGTCTTTCTGTGAGGAGGTGAGCTGTAAAATGACAATTTTAATGGAGAGTAGATAGCAATTTGGTCTTTTGTGCTAGCGAAGAGAAAGTTACATCATTTCCCCCATAATAGAAGTGTCTCCTACCAACAAGTACCAACTCTTTTGAAAAATAATGTGTGGAGGAAAGAAAGCTCTAATGAGACTTTGATTACATCTCCACCATTACATGATAATCCTTAACATTGCTCACCTGTTGCATCTTGCTTTTTAATCTAGTCTTAAAACCAAAACTGAAGCAGACGCTTAATACACTTCATTTGCAAAGCTGCTTACGCTTACAAATCATTCTGGAGAAACTGCTGCTTGCTAATGTGAAGCTGTCAGGGTTGCTGCACCCATGGTAGTTAGGCACAGCTGCACTGCCAGGTGCTGGCACAGCTAACCCAGCTCCTTCTGCAGGGAGCCCCGTACAAGGACACCCCCCCTCACACCCCAAGATGTCTGGATGGGAGTCTGGTCAAGCATGGTGCATATCCTGCTAAGCACAGCTAAAGCTGCTGTTGATTTTCTTCACTGGGACTGAACGTTATGCGACACATAGGGCTGTACCTGAGCTGGTGAAGTTGCCTGTATTGTGCTATGGGGTATGGACCCCCATATACAGACAGTTTTAGCTGGGAATCTCTGCATGGCAGTTAATTAAAGAGGGACATAGCCTCCAGTTCTTGCAAACCAATACCAGATGATTTATGAATTCCTTCACCTCTTTAATGGGACAAACTTTGGTTTACTTTTTTGGGGGTTGGGTTTTGTTTCCCTCTCAGAGGAGATAATTCCTCCTGCTTTTTATATTGACTTTTATGCAAAGCTATAGGCTTAATCCTGGGCAGAAAAACAGTCTTGTGGAATAACTAAGGCAAAACTCATCCACAAAGAGCGGGTATAGGAAGAGCATGACATGGGGTGGGTCTATGGTCGGTACAGATGTCAGCTCTGATGCCTTCAAGGCAAGATGTTCCCAGAAGCACAGACATAACAGAATGTGTCTGATCGTGTTACAAAAACTTTGCACCTCTCAGCCACACAGATACACAGAGAAAGAAAAACATGAGCTCAGAAAGCCAAGAGCAGCCTTCGCCTTTTACTAGGCCCAGTATTGCCAGATGCCAGCAGCCTCCCAGCTGCAAAGTAACTTAGAGAGGAGAGGACACAGTTGGACCGGGTAGCCCCAGAGCCTCTTCCACAGCATCACCTACAAGCAGAGACTGGCAACACAGAAACATGCACAGCTCCCCCAGCACAGCTGGTCTATCACAGCTGGTCTATCCAGATGCTTCCCTCTTCTTTCTCTCCAGGTGAATACCGCGTGATCCCCAGGATCCAGATGCACACTCGGCTGGAAATCAGACCCACACATGCGAAATCTCTGAGCCATCAAAGGGGCTGTGCACCCCCGACTGCACACCGAGCTCCCAGCCTTTCTGACCATGCAGAGGACGGGGAGGCCAGGGGACTCCCCAGCCATCCTCCCTAGTCCTGAGACACCACCCAAAAAGTAGCTAGAGGGGAGGATGAGGGATTTGAAAACCTTTGATGGATAAAAGGTTGACCGTGCAAGAGGGAAAGGAAAAGCTCATGTTTACTACATATTTGATCCCTTCCCAGGTAATTCATTACCTGTGCATTTCAGAAGCACGTTTCCCCTGAACAACAGGAGATCAGTCTGTGCTTTTCAGAACAGAGGTGGCCTTTTTTGCAGGTAAAAACTGCAGACATCCCCACCCCAATTTTACACACCAAAACCCATTACTAAAGACTTCCCAGTAGATGGCAGGGTTACCTTGTAACAAAGCTTAAAGTCTCAAGTTGCAAGGGCTGCTGGATAAACGTTTAAGTACTGGTCAAGTACATCTAATTAGCAGAGTGAACTAATATCTGAAAAGACATAAACACATGCTGGTTTAACCGATCTAATGCAAGCTGGGAAACGTAAAAGTTCTATTTTAAGATAGTGAAAAATCTTTAATCTCAATGCAGTATTAAAAATTAATTTGTTAAAAATGAGCTTCATTTCTACAACTGTTTATATCACAAAACTGACAAGACAGAAAACAGTATTTAAAGTGAGAATCCACCGGAGTTGCTGGCTGCAGAATAAAGTCATGGGAAAAGCAAAAAGCCCTCACAAAAATTACTCAAAGTGATCAGCAAAAGTGGCTTTCGGGTCCAAAATCAGTTCAGTTGGACAGTGTAGTGTTTGCCTCTTTCCAGTAGCTGAGCAGAAGAAGAGCACCCCAAAAAGGGAATTCTGTGCCGCTTTTGTCAGTATGAGAAATCATGGCCTCAGTGGGTGGAAAACACCTTCACAGGTCGGGACTCCCCTCAGAAATAGCCGGGAGGAAAGCCTGATGCACACTGAGGATCTCAGAAATGTTTTGTTATGTGCCAGGAACCGAACTGCTCAGCCCAGTATGACTTAACTGTAACTGGCTGCAAATGCACAAGGCTGCAGCTTCTCAAAACTACAATTCTCTGAATCTGCTTTTCCAGCCAAAGCAGTAAAAAGGCACCCCACTGTATTTCAAACACTTACAATGACTCCAGTAAGTGAATTCCCTTCTAAGTGTCCCAAGGCATCTCCTTGAAGCACAGCTGAGTTTCCATGAGGTGGATATAAATGTGGTCATTCTGGCTGTGTCAACACTTTCTGAAATTATTTGTGGATGACCACTAATGTCAAACCTCTGTACCTTGCATGTGAACTGAAATGGCTGCAGGAAAAAACATTTTATATGGTTTTCTTTACAGAAAAGATTCAGACATCAGAGACCCAATACTTTTGCTTCTCATTCAGTCTGTGCCAGGTTTGGCTTGCCTCACTGAAATTGCTCACATATTTAATTTCACTACTATACTGTGGAATTAGGATCAGTGGAAATACTATATTTATTCATAAAAAGAGGTTACCTGTTTTCTTTTGTGAAGATCTAATAAGAAAATGCATGGGCTGATGACACAGAGGGCTTCTGAAAAGTAAAAAGGCCCAGCCTGGCACATCTTCAGTGTCAGGACAAATTGTGGACCATGCAGAAAACCAGAATTCTCATTCCAAGTGATAAACAGTATCTTCAAAGTCACACTTCCTATTATTTCCTGCAATAATATACTTAACTTCCTCTGATAAGTGTAGAGTGTCACTAAAGAACATAGCTTCAGACTATGTCACTGAAAATAGTTTTGGGTTTTGTTTTTATTTTATAAAACCCTTAATAGTTAATTGTTGTATTTTTCTGTTTTTTTACATATTAATGTATGATTACATTATATTCTTTAAGAGTTTGCCCCATCCTATAGCCACCTTACTGAGGATTACACCTATTGATTCGCCTTGTTGCGGAAAGCATTTGCTTTACAAAAATAGAAACCAAAAGGGAATAAAAAATGCATCGACTGATGCTTTAAAATCCTATCATCTTTTTGCATTTGGATAATACACACAAAGCTTGACACATGCCTAAAATTCTGACTCTGGTGAGAGTGTAACAAGTGGTAATTTTCATGTGATCATCTTGATTTTTTCCCACAAGAATAACATAATTCT
Source organism: Scopus umbretta (assembly GCA_013400535.1). NCBI lineage: Eukaryota > Metazoa > Chordata > Aves > Pelecaniformes > Scopidae > Scopus > Scopus umbretta. Next base: position 67,788 of record VZTL01044919.1, on the reverse strand, counting down.
AACTGCTCCAAGATCACATGTCTTTTCTCCCCCCTTTCAGCCTCATGAATAATTTGGCTTATCTTTCTCACTGACATAAACACTGAATCTTGCTAAAGGTCACGCAGCATTCCCAGTATCTTCTTGTTCCATGTGCAATTCAACACTGTTTTCTGTGCCTCATATTATTTTACATTCATGGCACGCAGCTGTAGATTGTTTCCATGGTGGTATAATGTCTGATAGCCAGTTCATGCAGTGAATGGTAAACACTGATGTTTCAAAAGCTAATTAGTGGTGTAGATTTGGTTTTTATTGCCCTATCTCAGTTTATTCAGCTGGAGAGCTATGGGCCAGGCGAGGTCAGCAAAGGCGATTAGAGAAATGATCATTGTTTCATACAATAGAAAGTTGAAATAAATAAGATTATTTGGTGTAGAAAGGAAAGGAATGAAAGAGTCTGAGGAATCTGACATTATTAAGGTAACTGTAAACCAATTGTTTTGACCCTTAGGCCTTTGGCTCATCCAGGGTCCCCACTAATCCATTTGTCATCCAATATTTCTGTCTGAAGACAAAAGCCCTCTTAGGCTTTGACAGAGAGCTGAGATCCTGCTATTCCTGGCTCAGCGACTCTTCATTTCCAGCCTAGAGTTTCACCTCATTAGTGAAATGCTCTGAAGCAATACCCTATCTCCAGTTTTCAGTAGCTAAAAGGAAATGTATAGGAAATCATGGGGCAGGGAAGCAGTGGGGTGTGCAGAAAAAGAAAGGAACCAAAATTCTTTTATCTGTAAGTAGTGCTCCCAGTTGGCCTCAACTTACGCCCGGAAAGTTTTTTCCGCAAGTTGCTGGGGGGAGGGACAGGGACAGAGGGGCTCTCACTAGCCCTTCTTTTATTTCTTCATGTCCTAAAGAGCTTGGCAACTTTTAAGGAAAATGGTGCCAAACCCTCTGAACCCAGTTTCCTGTGACTTCATTGTGGAATTTTCCCTTCAGATCACAAGAGGTGTGGATTTCACCCTCTCCTCAGCTGCCAATAATTTATGCAGACATATCTGCCCTTGGCTTAGCATATCCGCACGGCTAGGCTTTCTGTGGCACACATCACTGAAGGGCCTGAGCAACACCACTTTCCACGCAACTACAGGCACGTGGAGAAACTGTCCACATACACGCTGTAGGACAGGGAGAGACGTTTATGTCAAGAGAATATATACTGCAAAGCCAAGAGAACCTTAAAGAGGAAATGAAACCACAAAAGATGTGCCCTTAATTTCAAGAAGAATCGTATTTGTGTTTGTGTAAGATAATATAGCGACCACATAATCAGTGTGTGTGTGTGTCATTTACAAAGTGTGTTGATGACATAGGTCAGGAAGGAATTTCCCTCAGAAGTGAGTGATGAAGGTAGATCACTGCAGAGAAAGTCTTCCTTGGCAAGACAAGAATTTTTCCTCCTCTGGGAGGAGCAAAAACAGGTATACAAATTAAAAAAAAAGTTACTTTTTTAACCCCGTGCCTTAAAAAATAAGGCATAGGGAGGAATAAAATTTAATTGGTTATTCCTATTCATACGCTTGTAGAGGACAAAAAGGAACCACCAACAAAACCGGAAAGTAACAAATCCAGAAATGCAGAAGAGAAATAGTTATCACTACATGATATTAATAGGTACAAAGGAAAAACCACCGTAAGATCATGAGCTTCACGCCTACTCTTTCTTAATTTATGTTGAGTTATTTCAAAAGGTAAGGAGGAGAAACAAGAACAAAGCACAAGCCATGATACAAGCCACAATGCTCTAGGACACAATTCCGACTAAATTATTTCTTAAAGGATCGATAAAAAGCAAGCTCTCTCCCTGGTCAGGGACCAAAAAGAAGTGTGTCCTTTTGCGCTTGCTGCAAGAATGCATGCTGGTTTAAATAAATAAGTAAATAAATAAAGTATTTTGAACTAGACCCCAGTTGTCTGGTTCAAGGTAGGAACGACCATCCCCTCCCGCAACACGTCCTCTGGCACCAGTGCGGCACATTTGGGAGTTCCCAGGACCATACAATTTCTGCATCTCCCTCCCACCTGAGATGAGTTGCAGGGCAGATCCACGCCTTTCAGGTGTCCACATTTTTCCCAAAACCCAAGATGCTACTTAACCAAGAAAGCAGTGCTGGTCTAGCTTGGAATTGCAGTCTTTCGGATGGGAATAATGTGATTTCAGTGACTAATGTATCAATCTCAGGTAACAGATACAAATAAAACCAAAATGCAGCTCATGTTTCAGAAAACAATTAAATTGAGTTAATATAGCATGGTGAAGGCATATATCATAATAAAGAAAGTTAGTATTTTCTCATTACTGCTCGTGCAAGATCTAATTTTACTTGGGTCTAGAAATTAAAAAAAAAAAAAAAAGAAAGAGAAACATCACCATACTGAAGAAAAGCATTTCTTGTAAACAAAATTTTCCTTTCTACTTTATGTGAAGTATGCCAACCTAATTTCTAAATGGAATATCTGTGTTGTATCTGTGTTGACTGGCACGCCAACACGGCTATTTTGCTCAACAATATTTGAAAACTTCCCTTTTTTCTTTCGTTTCTCTGCTGTTACCTTACATTGTGCGGCACACAAGCTTGTCTCAGACATTCCTGTATCCCACTCTGCCTAGTGGATGGAGGGACTGTAGTTACACAAAATGTGCAACTTAATCTTATCTCAAGTTTCTAATGGCATGACTACAAGGCTTCCCTGATTATGCTCTTCAGATACAACTATCAGCAATAACAAAGTTCTTTTTGCTCTAAGGTAAAAGGCTGCCTCTTATTAAACAATGATATGGTTTCATAGGAGTAAAATGTGCTCGCTGTAGTACTAAGTATAAAATGCCAGCATTTATCTACGGCAGGAATTATCAAAGAAAATAACATTCTCAGTTTTATTCTTTATGTGCTTTCATCTGTATATAATAATTTAATCTCAGGTAAATTAGTGAGATTTTTATAGCTAATCTAGAGCTAGAGTACACATCTGGAAAACCTGTGTTACAGTCCCCGCTCCGCTCAGTGTGCCAGTCCTCTGCATGCAGCTGGTGCAAGCACTATTGGAAAGGTGGGATGGAAAAATGCTTCCAGAAATCCACACCCTCACTTGACAGACTTGGATTTCAGACCTTGCTCCAGGCTGGATAAAGCAAGAATTTGAAGCCAGCTCTCCTTCTCTCTCCCAGAGACCTTAGCTGTTTTTTCCTATGCACCAAATACATCAAGCTTAGCCACCAGGGTGCAGAGTCAGGTCAAAAAGCTTGCCAAACTTGCAGCGTTTGAGGCACAAATGATACACCAGGTGGGTATGGCTAATGCTGGAAGCAAGGACCAGGATCAGGCATTTCAAGCCCTGGACAAAGGCAGTTTGACCTGCCAGAGGGCAGTTCCCCACTGGCCATCAGGAGTTTATGGTCAGATAGCAACTGTGCGCCATGGGTGCTGGAAAAGGCAGTTCCCCTTCACAGCTCAGCCGTCTTTTTCAGGGCTACTACACGTTGGTTGCAAAAGTGGGAGACAGGGAGGGAAGAAAGGGACATCAAGGAAGCACTGAACCGGAGGAAACTGTGCACTGCTTTTAACAGCTGTGGTGGTGTAAGTCCTCACATCCTACCTACTGCAGACCAAGAGCAACAGAAGACTTCCCATGGTAGTCTACATGGCTACGTCTCCCCGCTGAATTACCCCCAGAACAGCTACAGTGAATGGGAGGACAAGGACGGGCCACACCAAGCATGGGAGATAGTGATCTCCCAGGAAAGGACAAAGAGCAAGTAATGTGGTGGTTTTACTGTCAGCGGTGGGGTCATATCAAGACATGGAAGTGCTGGACGGAGACCAAAGTCCCAGCAAAACTACCTCTTCACCAGATGTGTGGGCTTCCAAATTCCTAGTGCTGTCTCCAGCAACACAGCCTTATGTTCGCTGAACCCTGAGGAGACTGAAAGGGTAGCCACTTTCAGAGGGACTAAGTTAAAATGTGTGACTTTTTCCAAATACAAAAATTCAACCTCACCTCACACAGATCTGACATGTGTTCAAAGAGCAGCGGAGTGCTACCCGACTTAAAGGAGTTTGTGGGATTGGGGACTCAGTTACCTAACTGCTCCACCGTTAACCAATAAATAAAAGCCACTCAATTGTGTTCAAAACCAGTACTTAAGCATGGGAAGAAGGAAAAACAAACGCACAGTAAGTGGGGCCACCTAGCACGAGTCAGCGGCAAACAAGGTCCTATGACCAAAACAGCTCCTCCCATCAAGAAAACGTATTGCTGGGTGAGCGGATGAGTAAGAAGCACGCTCCTTGACCTATTCCCTCAGTTGGCACCCGGCTCTGGCCAAGCCTGACAACATTAGATGCGTCTTCCCCACTGTCTTCCAATTTTTCCATACTGGAGACCCAGAACACGAGAAGCCCTGGCTGTCAGCAGCTCAGGTCTCGCCAGTGCTTGCACCACTCCTGAGCACTGGCTGCAGCCATTGAACACGGATGCAGCCACCCCTGCTCTTCTTGCATGCAAGGCGGTGGGTCCAGATTCCCAGGCCCTTGGCGTAACTGGTCCAACTCCCTGGGGTGGGTCTTCCTCTCCATTTCTGAAGCCTCTGTTGCTGTTCCTCTTCATTTTTCCCCGTGCAGGCTGGAGACCTGCTTTGATGTGCACCAGAGCGCGCCTCACGTACCCCTCCCTCTGCAATGAGATGCAGTCCTAACCCACGTTTTTCTGGCAGTTTCAGCAAATGTGCTCTCATCTGATTACTCCTCCCAGAGCAAAGGAGCTTCAGTTACTACTGCCCTGCAAGCAATCAGAACAGGGTATCAAGAGCGGGGTCCAAGCCTGGCTTATAGAAGGATTACAAACACCTGGAAACATAGACCTCCATGGTTTATCCCACTGGCCTTGATGCTCAGCCGAAGGTGGCCCTTCATCCTCCTCTTATGATGCCACAAGGTCAGGGAGTAAGTGCGTGAGAGTGGCGCAGGACATCACCGGCACACACCAGGTCCCTGCCAGACTCCTGCCTGCGGCTGCCCGCATACATCCCGATCCGTTTTTAGCCGCTGCACAGCCTGCACAGGTAGCACCAGCCACATTCCAGCAGTTTTGCTCAAGCTAAAGGACAGCTTCACCCTCTTGTGACAGAGCACTTGGATACCTGCAGAGCCAGTGTCAGCTTCCCGCAGGCTGGGACCTCCTCGGACTAGGCTCAAACCGGAGCTGGGTGCCGTCGTCCCGGTAGGAATACAGCCCTGCGGGGAAACCGCGCGTAGCATTTCTCTGAAGCACGGCATTTGGATTGTCAAGATCATCCGAACAGGTCGGCCTTTTCCCCTTTTCCTGCCTCCCGGGCTCCCGCAGACGCCTCTGGGGGGGGGA
>VZTL01044919.1:46768-59085 GCA_013400535.1 Scopus umbretta | reverse complement strand
TTTTTTTTTTTTGTCTTTCATATTCCAGCTAAAATGGGAGCCTTTTGTTAAAATAGTGTAAGGAAAACTGTATCAGTGCATTGGAAACATTCACTTATCCAAAGCACGTATAAAATTTAGAGTTTAAATAGTAGAAGTCTTCAGCCCTGCAAAGCTCTTCGTATCTTTGTTTAAACAAAACTTAATTTTTCATTTTATGTCTTGTTTAAACATCCTACATCTGGAATTTTTCTTCTTCATTTGGAAAAAGAAAACAGTTAGATGTGCTTAAAGGATGGTTAGCTTTGGCAAACGCAGCTCAAGAGAGGAAGCGGAGGGGAGCGGATCAGGCCGCATTCTGCATTGCTGTCTTCTTAGCAGGGTCACGTAAGCCATGCCAAGAGCATACGAGATCTGTTGTATTTGCTGACTTCAGTTATTTAAACTGTTGGCAGAACAATGCTTACAGAGTGCCGGTATAAATAAAAGATAAGAGGTGAGTAAAGAAAATGAAAGATACGTAGAACTTGGTGAGGCCAGGCAGCATGCAGATATATGTGGAAGTGTGGGAGAGATTCTCTGTGCATCTTCTTTGTTCCTCCTTTCTCAACAAAGGGGACTTTTAAGCATTGATCCATCTGCATCTACTGCAACAGCAAAACAGTAGCTATGCTGAAAGCTCACACGGAGTTAAACAAGTGTCTCTTAAAGCCATACAGATGTTTCTGGAATAATAGCTTTGTTTACAAAACTATATTGAGTGGTAGTTGTCCAGCCTCAAAATAAATACAAATTCTAAATAAATCTAGATAATCTACAAAAAAGAAGTATTTATTTGTAAGATTAAAAATCCTGTAAAAAGTGCATACCTAATCAAACAGAAGTTGGGCCTTAAAAAGTCTCCACTACCAATAGTGCTGAATCTGCTTTATGATCTGGGTAGCCCACAACTCAGTAGGACACTTCCACCACAGTACCTGTCTAGATTAAAAACAGCAAGCTTCTCCACTAAATAGAAAACCCTGCTTTTACTGCAGTCATTAAAACACCTCCAGGAAAGAACACTTCAATCTCTCAGTCCATATCAAAATGCACATATGAACTACAACTTATTTAATGAAAAGTTAAGCATCCAAGTTGCCTGAGTGGTTTTGTTACTTCAGTGTATTTTGCAAAAAAGTTGACTTGATACAGCAGAGATGCTGGGATTACAGGAGCTGCGGCATCAAAAGGGAACTTTTCATAGGTTTGGCATTCTTGAGGTACTTTTAAATAACCACTCTGATATTTACCTACCAACAGCCTTCGTCTATTCATTTTTAGGTTAATGGAATAGGGTCTCTGAGTGTTTGTTGACATGAGGGGAGTGCACATCAGACCATTCAAAGACATGGTTAAATGAATGGGTCCATTCAAATGTGAAGGGGGTCTTAAAGTCTCTAGGACACCATATGCTTGCTAGTTCTGCAATACTGAGATATGAAGTAGGATAAAGAAGGACAAAACTGAGGAGAAATTTACAGTAAAAATATTCTAAAACATTTACACACTCATAAAGGCAACATGAAGAACTCCTTCATTGTACCATCGCTGGATAGAGTGGTATGTGCTTCTTTCCCTACGCCAAAAGTCTGGATATAGCATTCATTTTCAATCACACATAAAATGTGGAATTGCCTTATTGCTTGGTGCTTTCTTGCTGCAGTTTATTGATATACTGTGGAATCTTGAAATTAAGATAACTGCGTCTTTACAGTCGTTAACGTTGCTCTGTTACCCCCTGTAGTGTTGGATGTGTTCAGAACAAAATGACTTTAGAAGATATTAATCACATTTTACTCCATTTCTGCCATTAATGATAGAATAAGCCATGACCCTTGAGTTTTCCATTTTTTTTCTTTTGTTATTTATCATTTGTCACCTTACAAAACAAACTGACAAACGTTTGCCTGTAATAGCTTAGCAGTGCCTACAAAACATAGAATTAATTTATAGGCTTTTTTATTATAATTTCTTTTAGACAGCAGTCCTAGAAAAGGGTTCCAAGTTGCCATACTGACAGCCGTTTTTATTCGTTGCCCAGGGCCATACGCTCAGAGGACAATGAATGCACAGAAGAGTGTTAAGTCCCCACATTCTGCATAGACCAGCATAATCAATGAACCTGTGCAGGTAGATTATATACAGATTTTACGTGAATATACAGATTTTATATATATACAGATTATATACTTGAATCTTCCTGAATTCCCAGCCCTTATTTTATCTTGTGTCAAGAAGTTGCAGTCTAGTCAATATTAATAAAAAAAATTCCTTCTCTTTCCTCCCACTGCCCCATCTTCCACCTCAGTTTCACTGAAATTTGTCTTGTTTTAATATTATGAGAAGCAGTAAATACATATGTCTCAGCTGTCTTCTTTACACCATTCACCAGTGTGTATATTTTTAATAACATATCTTCTTACTCATCTACCCTCTGAAGTCAGTAGTCTGAAAAGGTTATCTTAGTCTGTCTTCGAGTCTGACTTATTTTTGCTTTATTCTATGTCAAGTTTAGATTCACCACAACTGACAGTTCTCTAGCATCAAGAAACCAGATCTATCAGCAGATAATAACCCATGAACTTTAGAGTCTTGACTATCTACATGTGGGAGAAAACCCAACATTCACTATTGCAGACACCCCCAAATAAGTGATATTTCATTGGTTACCTAGGCTGGAAATAATGTCTATACGGTAGAGGCACTCATTTATCATGTAAGTACGATGGAGAATGCCAAACACATTTTTTTTCAGGCTGTAGTCAACATTCTCAGCCTGTCTCATCATTCTGAAATACTGCTGCTAAAAAATAAAAGGACTGTGAAGGGGATCATGAAAGCAACTTTCCAGCATCCCATACAGAAATTTGTAAGACTAGCCATATTTTTTCACAGTGACTTCTCCAAGGCAACTCCTGTATTTGTGTTTCTTGTGTATTAGACGTTCTTTAGGTTGAATGGGCCTCTAGAGGCCATCTGGTCCAACACCCTGCTCAAAGCAGTGCCACTGTAGACCAGTTTGCTCAGGCTATGTCTAGTCAAGTTTTGAACATCTTAAAGGATGGAGATTCCACAGCCCCTCTGGGCAACCTGTTGCAGGGCTTGACTGATCTCTTGGTTAAAAAATTCTTCATAAAAATCATAAATTCCATTGTTGCAGCTTGCGTCCCTTGTCCTTTCACTGCGCACCTCTGAGAGGAGCCTGGATCAGTCTTTATACCCTCCCATCAGGTGTCTGAAGGCAGCAAGTGTGACACCAAGTGGCTGAGCACACGTGGCTGGGGCAGTATCACACAGCCCTGATCAGAAGTTTCTAAAAGATTCCCAGGCAGCTGAAGAGACAGAAACATGTACATAGTTGGGAGCTGCTGCCCAGTTGGGAAGCCCCAGTCTAGATGTGTAGAAGGAAGCTTTTCATTTTACAAACATCACCAGTGTGCAACCTATTCAACATAGCCAGGAAAGCAGAAAACCATGAAGTTATGAAGGACTGAAATCCCTCCAGAGAATGAACAGAGAAGCTCTTTCAGAAATAAGCCTTAGTATTTTATTGACTAGCAAATGACTGAAAAATAAGCCATAAAGTTTCTGCTAGTTCTGAATGAGGGACGTTTCATCTGCCTGTCTGGACCCTCATAGTTGAACCTTTTCAGTAGGTGGTTCTCACTCTTAAGCCTATGAACTGGTACTGAGCTTCTCGCCTTCTGTGTGGCATAAGTTCCTTCATTTGCATTCTTGTTCCAGGAAAACATGTTACTTTTACTTTTGCCCACTCTGTAAAGGCATTACCCATGGAAACTAGGAAAGGTAGTAAGTAGTTTCTAAATAATAAAGAATTAGCTTTAATTTTGTTTTGTAGCATCATCCTTGATACTTATTTATAGACAAATGAGAATGAAAATTATTTCATTTTCTTGGTCACTTACAAGCCAAGCAAGATAGCATTGGGATGTTAAAGCTATAGGAACATCATTTATGCATTATACAATAAGCTGGCTTCTTGTGCTTCACTTCTGAATTGAATAACCTCACAGTTAATAGGATTACACATTATTCCAAGAACAAGAACAGGCCAGTCTTACAGAAGAGAGCGAGCCAGGAAAAGGTATGCATCACTGCCCTCCTTTTCTGTTCTTTTGTGCTTTGTCATCACGTTGTTCTGCAGAAAGGCAGTAGTTACAAACATGGCCCCTCACCCAGAGTCATTTTCTTTGGTGGCAGTAATACTGGAAGCAAACTCATCTGTGACATGAAAAAATAAATGGTCAATCAGAACGTGTCTCTGAGTGATTAATGTTTCCAGCCAATCCGAGCTGTAAGTGTCTTCTGTTTAGACTGATGCTTGATTTTGGACAGAGAAGTTTTAACCTCAGTTTTTGTCCCTGTTTCACATAATTAGGAGTAATATCACCACGCTGCAGCTGTGCTTGTTCTGCAACACATTCCAGGGAACCTCTCTGGATAGAAATACATAGCGAGCACACTAGAGCCGGCTATCGTGTCACTTAGAAGAAAAGCCCATCGTAGTTCCCTCAGGTGGCTCAAGTCTGGTGCAATTTTTCTTGGAAGTTAATCCCACAAGCAGTAAATCTGTTACTTTCAGATTTTCAGTTTATAGCATTTGAGTAGGGGTAGAAAAAAACAAAACTATTTAATGTAATGGCAACCATCTTTCAGTGGTAAATGTTGCTACAGATACAATGCAGCAGGGTAAGTTATCTATATATATGTTCTAGGTGCTCGAGGAGATTTTGGGGATTCCTCTGATTCCATCTTGGGAGGTAAGCCTGTCCCTGACTAAAACATTGGGTGGAAATGGTAGCGCAGAATAGCCAGGGGCCTTCTTTTTCCTTTTCATGCACCACAGTTTTANACCACATTAAATATATTATGAACTTTTACTTTTTATAAGCCTTTTACAGGTAGCTCATGTGCTTTGGGGCTGGGAGAAAGGAACGCCTACATTCTCTCCGTGACCAGAAATTTAACTTTTTGTTTATAGTGACCCTTTTGTAGCAAAAATGGTCCCAGAGACTCAGTCTGTTCCTGCAGAGCAATACTCAATATTGCAGATGTCCCCTTCATTGGTGTCCTGTGCTACTCTCAGTCTTGAAGAGTTACTACAGGAATCTTTGTTTTAGTCTAGTCAATCCAGCTTTCTCTGACTTCAGGTCAGATTAGTTTTGGCTGCCTTCATCAGGTTTATCGTGGGCCACAGCTAATTACCACCTCCCATGGCCAAGATCCAGGGTGACAGCACTGTGCCCACTTCTCCAATATTCTGGATTCTCTTGCTTCTTTGCCAGAAGTAGGCAGACATTGCTAGCACTCCTATTTCGGTCTCCTTAGACTTCTCCCCATTCAGCTGTGTGATTGAATCGTAACCCATTACATCACTTATGTTTAACAAAGCAGCTGGCTCCCAGATTTGTTTTCCCCGATATCCTCAGGCTGCTATTGTGCCTACGGCAAAGCAATAGGACAGAAATTCTCAGGAAATCTCCCTTTGCACCAGAGTCTGGTGTGAGCACATTTTCTACCCTTTCAGTTCTCTCTCTCTGCTTCTTCCTGCTTCCTAACCTGACTCTAGCATCTTTGGTCCTGCCCAACAGGTTAGCAGAGGGTTCTGGACGTTTAGTTCCCTGCATGGCTGCCCTGTAACTTTCTTGTGCTAGGTGAGGCTGAGAAAACTTTCTTTGTGGTTTCTTCCATTTTTTTGTTCCCCACTAACAGTGCAGAGGATACACACCAAAAAAAATATTCCCTATCGCTTCCTAGTTGCTCTGGGACCATTTGTCTAAACTTGAATCTTAAAACATTGCTCTTCAGAGAGATCTCTCCCTGACTCCTTGAACATACTCAAGTGTCCATCAAGACCACTTCCCTGGGTGGCACATGAAAGCAGCAGCCACCATTTCCAAACATTCTGCTTTAAACCTACTACCTGGTTATTCTTCATACTAGCCATCAAACTGTATTTATTTCAAACAAATGCATCTGCAGAGGTATTTAGCATTTTCTTAATATTCTTCATTTCAGAAACATACATGGGAAAGTACATCCCCAGGAGTGACATGAGTAGGCATAAATCTCCCACAGTAGACATAAATTATTTGGCTTTATTTCTTAAAATTTGCTGCAGCTATTTATGATTCAATTCCGTGCCAGAGTGAGGGAGTCACTGTTATTTTCAGACAAGTAATTGGCCCTTTGACCATGTTAAGAACCAGTCGCATTTGTAGCTAAACAAAGGTACGGTTTTTGCTATCATACGCTCCGTGGTAAACACAGGTAAATGTACAGAATAGGCATGCCTTACATTCTTACTGCCATCACAAACTTTCCAAACCTCCATCGACAGCATCCCTGTGCTGTAGGGATTCAGTGGGCCACCAGCTGCCAATACACCGTGAGCCCTTCCTTACAGGTTTTCTATTCACCCATTGGGGTGATGCGATTTCATTTCCTTCTGGAATGCAAATTGCTCCTGATGCTAAACACCTTTTTTGTTTGCTACTGATTTTTCTGCCATCAAAAAATATGGTAGGCTCAAATACAATAATATCAAGCCACAGCCAGTAATTAGCAACATAAAGCTTAATCAATTTATGCTGTTCTTTTGCCCTTCCCATTGTCTTGATCCAGCCAGTCTTTGTTCCTGCTCCCTTGCCAGGAAGTGTGACATGTCTTTTGGCTTTTCTGTATGGTGCAATGCAGATCTGTAACACTGTACAGAAACATTTTATAGAGTGAATATGTGTAACCATAAAGAGTGGCTGTCTCCGAGGTTAATGGAGTAGTAGAAATAAGATGTAAATAGTTACTGAAGTGAATAGGCAGAATTGAAGGATTTTTTCCAAAGTGTAGATTCAGACAGGTTGTACCTGTAGAGAACTTTAAAAGCGCAGGCTCTACAAGCTTTGTATATTTGGAAATTAATTTCTGAAGTCATTGTTCATATAGCTTTACATGACAAATGGGATTTGCATATTAATTTAAAGTTAAAAATTATTCTGGCTGTTCAGGACGGATATTTCCACATTCAATAATTAGAAAAACAGAGATGAGAGCAGGCTTGGAGCTGTGACGGGCCTCCACGCCATGCATGCAGCTTATCCAAAAAAGCATAGTTTGTCATTTCTAGTAATGATTCATCCTGCAAAATGGAGGAAACTATTTTGCTCTTTTAATAACAGTTTTATCTATTTGTTTGAAAGCAAGTTCATTACTTTACGGAGAACAGGGGATGGAGAAGAAAACAACCTAAGAAGTCAAATATTACCAGTGAAAGACAGTAATGTTGTTTTCTTTCCTTTTTGAATAAAAAAGAGGGAAGGGGATTGTTTGTTTGTTTTTATTTTAGTGTTTCCTATATATATGGAACTGACCTAACCTTGTCAGCAGTCATTTTCCATGCTAAGGTAGATGAGTTACCATAGTGTCAACCAGATCTTTAATAAAATGGAAACAGTTTTGCAAATAAAACTTTCATTTGGAGAAGGTTTGTTAGATACTTACTGTTACCTACATTTGGATTCCAGGTGGCTTCCTCTAATTAAGAAGTTTCACTAAGTTTTGATTATTTAACTTGCAAAAACATGAATAAAACCAATGTAGTTAGATACTCTGATGTGATTTTAACATCATTTGTGGCCATTAGACTCTGAGTGAAATTTTCAAAGGTGCTCGTTTTGAGGCCAACATTGTGCCCTCAGTCAGTAGTGAATGCCAGTCGTGTTCACTGGGAGCATAACGAGGCCAGTAGAGAGCACATTTGTGAACCCCCCTCCCTCCTCTGTCTGCAAACTGAAATCCCCGTTTAAGAAAGGGCTCATTGTAGATGATTAGCTGAGGGAAAACATTGTAGTGAGAGGGTGCAAAAAGTATATGGCAAAATGCTTAATGCCGCGTAAGGAATGGAGAAGTCCCAACTTCATTTGTGTGTCAGAGAAACCTTACACCTAATTATGTCAGTAGCAAGTATTTTTCTTTCTAGATCTGCTTTAAAATTGACATTGAAATGACTTTATCATCTACTAAATGATGACACTTGTTATCTCTTTTAAGAATATTCTCCCATGCTATGTTTATTTCAGAAAACTTAAAAAATGCAGTAGCTTAAGAAAAGTGAATGGTCTGGGATGTTTTACTATATGTGCTATTGTATTTGGACAAAACCACGTGTATTAAGGATTCCAACATCAGCTCCAAAAACCTTTCCTGGAGCAGTTCTTTCTTACACCATGTTCCACAATTCACCTAAGGCCATGCACGTGACAGAGGTGCAGCACTGAACTGGTAGTGACAGCTTTAATGTGCTGTACCTTTGCTTTTTCTGTTGATTTTGCAAACGTTAAAAAAAAAAGAAAAATCTGTAGAGCTTTTGGCAGAAAACTGTAGCTGCTGCTGCTGCTGCTAAATTGTTGCTAAGTGTCTAGGTGATAAAAGCCTTCTCCCACGCCTGCCACTCTGAACAACACTATTGTCAGGAAAATGTATGCATCTTTTTCCAGTAAGAATAAGGACTGTGATAACATTAGCATTTAGACAAGACACTGAGCTGATGATTGTGAAATGCATTAATGGATGTGTCACTATTTTAAAAGAGCACATCTAATGGATTGTTTATATGTGCCATCTCACTGTGCTTATTTATTTATTTTATAGGATATTTTAAACATAAAATTGCACGGATCAAAGTAGAACTCTCCTGTGACCTCGTCACCTCAAGGGCCTGCGTTCAATCGAACTGATCCCAGTTCCCAGCCAGTTGTGTGTACCACTGAAGGAAAATGAACACACTGAACAGCCACCACTTTTTGTACTTTCTGCCGACCACACACCTTGTCATCTTATTAGCAGCTTTGACGACTGCTGAGGATGTGACTAATAGCACTTTCAACCGCACTGACATGAGCACGGGATCTGTGCCTGTGGTGATCTCCCGCATCGACCATATTATAGTCAAGGAGGGGAGTAGTGCCTTGATCGACTGCAATGTCCTAGGTAGTCCTAGTCCACATTACAGATGGTACAATTCCAACGGCCACCTGCTCCAAGAGGAAGAGAATAAAGGTAAGGTCTTAGTATTCTTACTGATACAGCCTGTCCAGAGACACTTCTGATTTCAGCAGGTTGACCAATAACCTAAATTTAATGGCCTGACGGTGGTGTTTTCCTGTGTGAAAATATATGAAAACCTGGTGGCAGCCATAAATCAGTTGTGTGCACCTTGGAAGAAAACAATAATGTGTTATTTATAGCAACACATAGCAAGAAGCTGAAGGCGTAGACAGGCTTCTTTTCATTGGAAGACTTGGGGTTTGATCCCATTTCCCATTCGGTCCTCTCTTGTTCTTCTCTGGCACCAAAAAAAGACTAAAAAGCTATTTTCCAACTCAAGGGAAGATTCTTTTGACATACGGGAATAGTTTGTTGGCATGAATTCAACACAGTTAACTCCCTGATACGCCTCCTGTCTTTATCCATAGTGCCATGGGAGTATGAGAAACAGGAGGTGCCCTGAATGACCAACAAAAAAACCTATATAGGGCAGCAGTCAGAAGGACAAGCCAAGTTTGAGCTTTAGTTAAGACTCTTCAGTTGCATTTGTCAGAGACCTTAATTACACATTAGCTTGTTTTCCTTAAATGGAAGGTTTGGGTGATAATCTTAGTTATACTTCTAGGGAACGGTTTAGTGGGGATGGAAGGCGTTTTGCTCATGTAATCCTTCCATACTGACTGCTTTGTTCACAGCATGATGAAATAAACTCTTAGTTATTCATGCTAAATGCAAGATAGCTTGCCTAACTAATAGCTGACCTGAGGGAGAACTCTGCTATGACGGGAGTAATGATTGACCCAGCTGGATGTGCAACAGCATAGCGTATCTGTAAAAGTTTACTGCATAACTGGTTATGTTTTACAGTATTTTATCATTTTTTGAGTAAAGCTAGAGAAAGGAACTACTTGAGCTAGTTAAGAGGACTTTCAGATATAATTTGTGCGGTCATGGCAACATACTGTTATTAGTGCGCTAGAGTGTTTTACTAAGGCTCATTAACAGAAATTTCCCCCTTTAGTTAGGCATCTAACTTTAGGTCTTTGTATAGTCAACTGAAAGAGGTAGCTACTAACACAAACATTCAGGTAGGTGAGCAAAAACTTTGATTAAGTCAGTAAAAAGTGCAGATGTAATATTAAGACAACATCGCTATAACTTAGACTTTCAACAGTGTACTGCCTTCTTTAAGGAACTGTCTTCCTGTAAGAAATGTTTCCTAGCGCAAGGACCTTTCTTCACTATGTATATATTTATGTTGAGTATGGCACTGAAGCTGTTATCAAAACCCTGCATTGGTACCTTTTCTAATCATTGTTTTCTCATTAGACTTACCCCGTCTGCCAGGATCCGTTGGCACAGACCCAGTCATTGAGTCACAGTTCAATGCCATTATGTCATTTATAACAGCTGGAGCCAGGATATATCAGCAAGGCGTCTTGTCATTTTACAATTAATAAAGCCCTACTTTGCCAACATTGCAATGCAAAGAAATACTGAGCAGCCAATACTCTCTATTTTTTCTTACTCTAGAGGTGGAGAAAGAAGTGTCGTCTGTTCCAGATGCTGGCATTTCCTCTGTGAGGGGGATTTTCCTCTGAATTTGCCTAACTTTAGCAGATTGGGGTGGGGTTTTTATGTGAAGGTCTGCTTTAGACTGCGCTTTTTATCTGTTCCTTATTTTTTTGAAATGAAAAGTGATTCAGTTGTTTTCAAGAATTAAGCTAGGGCAAAAAATAGTGTTTCAGCTAAGTTAAAAATTCTAAGTAAGAGGATAAAAAGGTATAATTAAGAACTGTCCATACAGGAACTGAGCCAGGGATCTTGTGGGAATACTTTCTACATAGGCTTCTACTGGAGATAATGTAAAAAAATCATTTGGATAAGCCATGTTTAATTAGAAAAACTTTCAAAATTGTAAAAGACCATAACTACTCTGCATGAAAGGCTTTTTTTGACTAATGAATTTCAGAATTGTCCACAGATTCTTCCTTGAAAGACAAAGTAAAAAAAATAGACTAATCTTTTTAACAATGAAAGAACTTCCATGAAAAGGATAAAATAAATGTAGAAGCAAAGTATACACCAATCTGTGGCAGGACTGCAATCCTTGCCTCATGATTTACATGCGTTGCACAGGGGTTTTGTTCTGGTTTAGTCCTCTAATCACAGATTCTGTGTCTTTGCTTAGCTTCCTTAATAGACTTAAATTGCAGCTGGTTAGGTTACACTTAAGGAAAATCAACTTTCTGATAGTAAAATAGGCAAACACCTGAAATTCCTTGCTGTAGAAGGTTATTGAAATTCCATTACTGCCTTCAACAGATACCCTTCAGGAATGGCTTGGGATTGTGTTACAGAGATTGAAAACAGTTGAGCTTGCCTCTGAGCAGTGATACGTATTAGATGATCTTGTTGGCTTACATCAGCCTATGTCACTGTGTTACAAGGAAATCTTCAGTATGATATCTCCTTGTATGAAGTGTTCAGAAGGCACAGAGGCACTGCTACACTTTCTAGCTGTTCTCTCTACCATGTAAACACTGCCAGGGGTGAGTTTACATGAAGGAAAGAATTGACATCAGGCTTTGCTATTGGAGTTGAATCATGTTTTTTATAGCAAAGTTGCAATTTAATAAGTCGTATCACACCGAGTAACGCAAAAAAATACACATGCTCAGCTCTTAAATGGTAGTGATATTTGAATAAAAATGAAGCTCACTTGGGGAGCTGAAAATCAGATTTGTTATCAATATATAAAGGCAAACACAATAACTAGCTGAATCTTGAATCACTTTAGCAGTGATAGGAGCGCTGGGTTTTATCATGTTGTTTCAAACTCAGTTTAACAGCTAAATTGTTCTGCTGTTCCAGGTTCAAAGGATATAAAATGTACATGCACAATTATGTGTAGTGACCAAAGATATCAATTATATTACACTGGTAGAAATGTAAAAGTAAAAGAAGGTCCACTGTGGTGTGTAGAAGTTCGCACAGGCAAACAAGATGTTCTCTTAGTTGGTCATGCCTCTTCTCTTTCCCATCCATCTTACTCCTCCTGTACTATTTCCCTTTTTTAAAATCGTAATTCAGAATTAAATTCTGAACACCTCAGAGGGCAGGCAGGGTAGTAGATGATGTTTGAAATTTTAGGCTTTTTTAAGTTCACTTTAGCAGAATTATAGGAGATACTGTAACAAAACACCAAAAATAACCCAATTGTAAAAAAAAAA